>JACXGM010001520.1:0-46916 GCA_016801145.1 Umbra pygmaea
GGTGTGGAGCAAATGAAACTGGAATATGTAAAACACACAAGATTTGTAAATATTGTAAATAACACAAATTGTATAAGCTAGAGATAATATTAAAATGGCATAGGTAATTGGTCTCAACATTTGGTCACGGTAGGTAAGGGTTGGGATGGGTGTGGAGTGTAGGGGCAATAATAATAAATAAAAAAAATAAATAAATAAATAATAATAAAAAAAAGTGGGATTGGAAATGATGCACAATATAGAACAATGACAACCATGTTGTCAAATACTGAAGCTGACCTTTCCCCAAAAAAAAAAAAAAAAAAAAAAAAAAAAAAAAAAAAAAAAAAAAAAAAAAAAAAAAAAAAAAAAAAAAAAAAAAAAAAAAAAAAAAAAAAAAAAAAAAAAAATACCACTGTAATTGGTCCAGTAGCTGTCGTGATTCGTAAGTTGGTTGGTTAGTCTTCACACTCAGGCGATGTGTGGTCCTGTGAGGGGGGGTGATGACTTTGATTTCAATAAACTAACCCTTACTCTAAACATAACATAACCCTAATCTTAAACTATCATTAAAGGTTTTTTTTATCATTTGTTATAGTATACATATCTGTAGAGAATACAGGGTGAGCATCCGGTTTGGCAAATTGATGCAAATGAGGAAGTGCCTTAAACCTGCATTCTATCTAAATCCCAGCTGGGGGCGATACGTCTGGTTGCAAAAGAGCTCGGTTTCTGTAATAGTTAATGACAATGAGAGACACGTCTCACTTGATTTATTACCTCAGTAAACATTTTCATAATGAGTATATGGTCTCAATCGCTAGATGTAAGCCTTCTGCAATATAGAATTATGTTCATTTTCTGAATTATGGTCTTGTTGATTTTAAAATTGGTGATAAATGTCACAATGTCCATAGTCTTTGTGCGTGTTCTGTGTCACTTCATGGTGGTTTCTCCCCTATGAGTTTTGGTTTTGTTTTCCTGCTTTTTGTGTCACATGATCCCATCACATGTTTTTGTAAGCCTATCAGTTCTGTTGTTTAGTCCACACCTGCACCTCCTTCCCTCGTTAGTATGGTATTTTGTTCTGTCTGTTTGGTTGTTCAGTGTGGTTCATTGCACTTGTCCAGGTATGTGATTGTTCTTGTTCATATGTTTAAAGTAGTTAGTAGTATCTTGTGTTAGTCTTTTGTGGTATGTTTAGACAGTCTGTTCATATGTTTAGTGTTGTGATTGTTCATGTCATGTGTTTCATGTCTTATACATTGGTTACTCTTTGGTCCTCATTTTGTTCTATGTTTCTGTTCTTGTCCATTTCCTCCTTGATGTGTTTAAATAAATATATGTGTAGAGAAGACGCGCCTGCCTCCATTCTATATGAACTGTGACAATAAAGCAAAGGCGCTTTAGGGTGTGGCTATGGCGTTTGGTTGTAAGACAAGACACTCAAAGGAGTTGGCTGTTCAGTTTTTCCAGTAAGTAACACTGTATTTTGTTTTACATTTTGTGGAACCAAATTATGTGTTGATAAGTGATGCTTGAAAATAAGGCCCTTTCTATTGACTGAACTTTGGTGTGACTGCCATCATTTTCATGAATTATTTTTCTTCTGACAATATATATAATTTTTTTAGTACAATGCTTTCTTTCACAGTCTAACGACTTGAGAAGTTTTTTAACAAGAAAGGAGCTTACCATGTGGGAGAACATAAACCCTATTCATTGTGGGTGTTTGCATTCAAAAGGAGAGGTAGTTAAATTGAATTACTGAGTGTAAATACCCAGCAGGGAGTGATTCTCTGCTTTTTGTCCTTGCCATGAACAGTATAAAACAGGCAGCCAACAACTTGTAACCCATTTTCAGTGTGATCAATTAAATAAATTCACATGTATTACCATGGTTATTTCCCGAGTGGTTGAAACTACATCATAATGTATGTAACATTGTAATGACATCTGGAATTGCTATAGCTATAGTCTTATTTCTGTTAATCAAAAACTGAACTTACATTGTGAGACAATTTAACCATACTAAAAGCTGAATAGATACAGAGAGTATTTATCTCTTTATAAAAGTGACCAATACATTGGCATTTTAGTCATTTAGCTGGTGCTCTGGATAGAGCAACTTACAGTAAGTACAGGGATATTTCCCCGGAGCAACTTAGGGTAAAGTGCCTTGCCCAAGGGCACAACGGCATTTGGCACAGTTGGTAATCGAACGTATCACAAATCCAGGGGCACTCAGGTGTTTACAAATGGGGAGGGCATTCATTATTATCCTGAGCCCACTGTCTGTGTGTGGGGTTCCTGCTAGGGAAAACATGATTTCCAGCACACGGTTTATGGAAAAACTTTTAAAAAGTAATAGATTTATGCATTAAATTTTAGGTTTAGGGATAGGTGTTAGGCCTTGGGTAATTGAGGTTGATCACTTGGTTATTGAGGTTTTGGTTAAGATGAATTGTAAGGGTAAGGTTGAGGAGTAAGAAACATGGATTTCTGTGTCAGGGTTATGTCTCAGGACCCAACAAGGAATGTTGGATGACATGCCTAACCCTGCGTTCACACCTGCTATATTTAGTGGGCGACGAGTCTCAATGTATTCTCTATGGTACAAGACGAATTGGGAGGCGCCAAGCGATGAGCAAGAGCAGTGCACGTGAAGCGGCGAATGGAAAGCAGAGGTGACGATGAAAGGGTGTGGAAAAAGTTGAAAATAGTTTAACTTTTTGGCTGAAGCGACAAAGCGGCAACCAATCAGGACACATCATGCCGAGTGTACCAGCTAAACTACATTGAACATAATTATTAGTAATTTAGCTTCTTAACAAATGAGAAAAATATACAAAAAATAAACAAATGAAAATGTGTTTTAATTAAAGTAAAATTGTATACAGAAGACCAATATTCAAGTGATTGACATTTCCTACAAAACGCCCATAGAGTGACCAGTTCTAGGCTGGAGAGCAAAGCAAGGCTTACAATTTTGCTTTCCCTAAAAACAGGTGTGAACGCAGGGTTACGACACAAGACACAGACAGACATTTAGAGAAGATTTGAAGTGTGGGGGTCACTGTATATCAGGGCTGCCCAACCCCTGGAGATCAACTGTCCTGTAGGTTCTCTCCAAACCTCAATGTGGGCAACCTATTTTAGCTTTCATTTACCTCATTATTAAAGTAGAATCAGGTTTGCTTAATTAGGGTTAAAGAGAACTTACAGGGAGGTAGATCTGCTAAGATTAGGCAGTCCTGTTGTATAACATCCAGTATAGGATCCAAAAAACAACCCCTTCCCACTGGTGTTGACACAAAGCACATCACCTTCCCACTATACATTAAAATACAGGAAATATGATCAGATAGCATCTTAAGATAGCACTACATTAATTCCCAGAGGGGAAATTGCATTGTGCCTTCCATAGCAAACACAACAAAGAACATACAAACACATACCAAAACAATAATGCTGCCAAGAACTACAGATAAAAGCTATGAAAAGAAGACAATTTGATGAAGTAGATATGCACTCTTCATTGGGTAGCATGAAACTACAGCTACAATATTGCTTGACAGTAGCTGTAAAGAAGTGTAGACAACTCCAAAATAGATGTTTTGTTGGGTCCTTTCTCTAACAATTATATTCATACTATTTTCACATTGGGACATCATCCTACAGTATATGCTACTGTCAAACATAATCAAACTATAATGGCTGTGCTGCGCCTCTAAAAAATAAAATACGCGTGTCCCTCTTTCCCCTTCATTGGGAATGTGAGAGGTTTTTGAATTTGAAAGGAAACAAATAATCTCTTTGGAGGTCTCTTGTCAATGTGATGATGCAGATATGCATTCTCCACACGGTAGCAATGAAACTGCATGTAGACTATTGCTTGATGAAAGCTATTGTATTTTAGAGTAGCTGCAAAGAAATTAAATCCGGGCAAAGAAGTGCAGACAATTTGAAGACAAGTGTTTTTGTTGAATCCTATGAATAACAATTATATTCATCCTAATTCTACATTAGGACATTATCCTGTATTTGTATGTTACATTGTCTGTCATCACACTGTAATGGCTGCACTGGGCCAATAAAAAAATATTACATTTGTGTTTCATATCTAAAAAAAGGAAGGCTCTGTTTGGAGATCTCTTGTATGAGTTATAGACACCTTGCAAGGTTAGCACTAATATATGTGACTTTGCAGGCACATTTTTCCTCCAGCATATTCTTCAGACTAGTGGAAAAATTTTAATGGAACGTGGAAAGATGTCAAGCAAGCAAATAATAAACAAGTGCTTAAGAGCACGTTGCTCCTTGTCTCATATACATTACTAAACATAAATCAGACTATTAATTCGGGTTGTTTAGGGTTCAGTTGAGCTTGTAATGGCCTAATGTCTGCATGAAAACATAATTGTGTACAAAATGGATACATTATGCATTAGGGTGAAATACTCGGGAGAATGTTTTTACATTTTAAAATAGCTCTGACCTTTCAGTGATGATCCAGATACAAAAAGAATATTTCCAAAACAGTCAACTAAATTGTATAGTACAGCTATAAAATGCTCTATGCTCTGAACAGCATAACAATAACACTTGAATTACTGTACCTAGTTGGATATTCATTTAAAGTTACTCAAAGTCAACTTTATACCCACAAAAGCAGGGGCATTGCTTTAGCTTAAAGTGCCACACCATCCTACAGTGACTTGGAGGTGCTGGGAGCCTCTCTCAGACATTTCTAAAACAATAATGTCACCCATGCTTGGCTAGAGACGGCACAAGATTATACATGTTTGCGTGCAACCTCTAAACTGCAGTACTATATCATTGTGTGGATGGGAAGGACTGTTGAGATTGAAAAATTTATATTGGCATGTTTTCTGTCACTAAAATAAGCATTCCTGTTATACCGATCATGCTACAAGCTTTATAAATACAAGCCTTGGTTGTGCTGGCTTTTTTTAAGGTTTCTTGTCTTTCTGCGATGTTTCAGGGCGTTGTGTTGCTAAACAGACAAGGGTGGCACGGTTTCTTCAGTATTTAGGAAACTACAATGCCAGGCAACACAGCATTTCTTTAAAAAAATCGTCTTTAATATTGGTAAAATTAGTCAAACAACTTTGTTACGTAACACAATGGCTGTGTGATGAATGCGAAATAATATAAAAAAATATTGGTGACACAAAATTATTCAATTTCAGCTAAACTGCAGGATTATGTAGGCTGTGCCATTATGTAATGCTGTTGCTACACAGAGTAGTATGTTGAAATTATTTCATTCTTCTGTGACTGTTTTGGAGATGGATCAGCTATTACCAAGCTAAACAGCAGAACGATGTAAGTTGGGAAATTAAAATAACACTGTTTGCTACAGAGGAGCTAGCAGAAATTATTTCATTCATCTGTGACGTTTTAGACTGTTTGTTTATGATGGATCAGCTGTGCTAATGAAAACTTAAACGCCAGAACAATAGTCACTGAGATGGCTGTAGGAGAGCTACTTGGCTAGCTAGCATCTACCCTGTGCTGGATGAACACAACGTAATATAAAAAACGTATCGGTGACAAAATATTGTTGAATCTGTACCTACTGGAGCCAGCTATGTACTTTCATTGTATATACTGTATGCTGTATCTGCCTCGTTAGCAGTCAGCGTAATTGTCATGGTGTACAACATGTCTAAGACGGACAGCCATGTTGACCAATTATTGCATTAATAAGTTGGAGGTATGAGGCAGGGTTGGACTGGGACTGAAAAACAACTTTGAAAAGCAGACCGGCCCACGACCCATGTACAGTTCCCAAATACCAGGGATGGACTGGGACAAAAATTCGGCTCGGGACTTTGGATGGAGCGGCCGGCGGTGGGGGGGGGGGTGCGCGTGTGTGCTGTATCTGTCGCTCCCTGCGTTCGTCAATCATTCACTCTGGGTTTCTCCTCATTTGAATATAAAGGAACTCTCTCTCGATTTGACGGCCGGGCCAGAGCGCAGTTTTGCGGATGCAACAGGCAGTCCATTTCAGCCTACTGTCCCTTGTTTTAATACGTCCGACCGGCCGTCAAAAAAGTTAAATATGACTGCCCGTTAGGCCCGGAATGGACCGGCCGTTCGGGAAAACTCCCGATCCCTCCGATGGCCAGTCCGGCCCTGCCAAATACAAATAAACATAACATGCACTATATGATACTAAACTATGATGCAGTGCTATCATTGGCTGATCTAATAATACAGTATTTAAAAGTGCTTTATAATTCACCCCATAACTACGGAACTACTTTCTCTTGCATGTGACCAGCTTACAAATTCTGAAAAAAATGTATTTCGGGATATTTGTAAAATCCAAAACATGTATGTAAAACAAGAAACAACTGAGCTGTTTTCTTTAATAATCCCTATTGAAAACCTCTGGAATGTGATAAAAAAGAAGATAGACGGTCACAAGCCATCAAACAAAGCTGAGCTGCTTGAATATTTGCATCAGGAGTGGCATAATGTCACCCTATATCAATGTGAAAGACTGGTGGAGAGCATGCCAACACGCATTAAAGCAAATTACTATTATTTTACAATTATGATTATTCCCTTAAAAATGTGAAAGACTGGTGGAGAGCATGCCAACACACATTAAAGCAAATTACTATTATTTTACAATTATGATTATTCCCTTAAATTCTGATTTCGGAACTCAACATAAGTTAACACATTAATATTTGTTGTTTACAAATATTCGAGGTCTGATAGTATTTGTTCGTTATTTTGACCAGTTGTTATTATCTGTAAAAATTATCTAATTTAGAAATTGGCAGAAATGTTGTCCGTACTTTATGGATTAAAACAAAAATGTTAATTTTAACCAAATACATAACTATCTAAAGTTGGTGTAGGATTTTTCCCAACACCATGCAATGCTTTGTTACACACACAAGTACAGGAATGTTGTCTAATTCTGTTTCTCTTTCTCACTGCTCTCTGTTTCTGCATCTGATTTTTGATATTGAAAAAGAACAATATTCAGTTAACTATAATGAAAGATCAAAATCAATTGACCTAACTAACTTGCATATAATAACCCTGTTAACTTATACTCTGTTGTGTATAGGTGCATTTAAAGCACCTGTCAGTATCTGCCACCGTCAGTCTCGGACCACTGTCACAGCAGCCTCCATCTCTTTCTCTGTCTCGTCTTATCAACATCACCTGTGGCTGCTTTCATATGCAGAACAGAAAAATTATGATATAGTACATTTATTATTTAAAGCAATATTGTGCATGTATCGATCAGTGTCAATTTGTCTTGGTCATTATTTCTTCTTCACTTTAAAAATATTTATATTCACAAGCTACAGAAATACCAAATGTATAAAGTATTCTTATATTGAAAACAGAATATAGTTTGGATATCTAGATTTTTTTATCTAGAAAGGCTGCCAATTAGAAGCACTTTTTTGGTGGCAGACGAGCGTACTGCGCAGCCTCAAGCTGAGCGTGATGACGAAGATGTGACGTGAGCAACGTCTCTGAAAGTTGAAATTCTTATCTTAGAGATATCTAAATCATTCGGAATCTTGACTCATGCAGAGGAAGGAGAGCGTGAGTAAGAGATGTCCATGAGCATAGGAGCAGGAGCAACTTTTGATAAATATTCAGATTAATTATTTTGTTATTTTGACTGTATGCCTCCACGTCCCCCCGATTGCCCGCAAGCTTCTCCTATGGTAATTTCTCTACTGTGACAGTAAGTTGCGTGGTTATGATACAATAGTATCATAAAATACTATTCACAAAAACGGCTTTTACGGGACCATAACATTACATACAAGGTAATGGAGCTTTATACATTGTCCTGTTTTATTTAGAAATAAACAATGGACAAATAGAGTCTTTAAACACTTCGGATGTAAATGTATTTGCTGTCAAAGTGACCCCTAAAATGAATGGAATCAATAAAATGCTAACGTAAGGTGATAGTCAGGTAACATCAGAATCCACCCAGGCCTGCCTTAACTTCCGGGTGTAAGCCTAGCCCCTTGACTCTTACTGCTAGCATCATCAACAACATCCAGTTCAAGTCATATCATTTTAAATTCTCGTGGTGTCAGCAGGGGGTGCTGCAGCACCCTCATCACCCCTAGTTCCTGCAGCCATGGAGCTATAGCTGCTGCTCCAAGTCAATTGGCTTTCTGAAAATATTTGTTGTCTTCAAGCTTGGTGCCAGCTGTTGCAGCAGTGTGTGAAATTTTCCAATGGTCATCAATATGCTTTGCATGTTTTTAATAATTAAAAAAAGCACCAGGTCATCATCACCTGATGTCGAGTCCATTGTTGTTTTTTCCTGTGACACGAATAATTTTAGAATCTTAATTTATTAGCAAAATCGTGTCACGCTTGAAATGCATGATTTGCAATTCTGTGCCATTTAATCGTGAGACAACCAGTGTGCAAAAACCTTTAGGCTGTGGTCTAACTAAATACATGATAATTTGTTGTCTTTGTCTCTTCATTTCCATTTCTTTGGAGAAGAAACAGTAATACTGTAGAAAGAGCTCAATGTGCCTGGGGACTGAAATCTAAAACAACTGCATTGTTTCACTCCGCTCCAATTCTAATGAATTTAAGGAACCCAGAAGACAAGGATGTAATGACCAATCGTGGTCTGTTAATATGAAAATACTCTTCTGATGACAGCAACAAGCATGCGTCCAAGCACTCCCAAAAGAGATACACTTGGAGCGAATCCATTGACTGTGTATAATACTGGACAGGACATGTGTGACGTCACCCACTGGTTTGTGGAGATTTAATTTGAGTCATCAAGTTTGCCTTTACCGGAGCAGCCATCTTGGTTGCAGATAAGACCATTTTAGACTAGAGGGTGTCTAAAAAAAAGGTTGGCTAATGAAAAACATTATTAAAACAAAATGTAACGTTACTTACTGGAAAAACTGAACTGCCAACTACTTTAAGGGTCTTGTCGTACAACCGAGCAATGAACAAGACATTATTAGGCGACCAAAGTGACACAGTCAATACATAGCCATGCCCTAAAACACCCCCTGCTTTATCGCCAATTTTAAAATCAATGAGATCAAAAAATGTACATCATTCTGTATTGCAGAAGACTAAAAACTAGCGATTGAGACCATAAACTCTTTATGTAAATGTTTACTGAGGTAATTAATCAAATGAGAAGTGGCTCATGTTCTAATAGACTTCTACAGAAACCAACCTCCTTTTGCAACCGTACGTGTCGCCCCCAGCTGGAATTCAGATAGAATGCAGGATTAAGGCACAACCGCATTTGCATCACTTTGCCAAACCGGATGCTAGCCCTTTGGGCAAATCCAGCCAGGCTATGCGAATTTCCAAGACGTATGGCTGTTATTATATATATATGTCTATGACTAGGCTACTAGCTGTCTAGAACAAGTGCACTGTTTTTAACATGGTCAAGGCGGCCATTATTTCAATCGGGCGTTCGGGATATCCCCCAATTCACGCGATGGCCAGTCGGTGGGACTGGCCTGGTATGGGGGATACTACACATGCAGAGGGAGGGGAGAATGTGAGACTTAAGTTATTGTCTGAAAGTTCAAAACAAAAGCACCTGTTGTATGCTTGGTATAACCTAAGCTGCTGTAGTTTCATTAAAAACTATCAAACAGCATGCCAAGCTCAGTACCACATTTTACCTCAAGCTAGTTTAACTTCAAGTCAAACGACACTTACATAGCGAGCTAGCCATCTATAGCCTTATTCACCTCTGTATGGTTTTGAGAGAAGGGATGCATTGTTCACCAGAGATAATTAGACGTTTTAATTGGTGAGGAAACACATGGATTCATGGATGACCCTTTTGCGGATCTTAAAATCGTGGGGAATCTGTATACGTTACTCAAGGAATAATGGATAATGAACCTATCAAAAATCAAAAATCAACCGTTTTGTTTCAATCAGAAGAACCCCTAAAACTCCTCATGGAATTTTGTTTAATCACAACTCCAACCATGTCAGTCAATGATTTATGCTAAAATATAAATATTTCAACATGGAGATGGCTAACTTGCACCTTGAGGGCACAAATGCCATTGGCACTGATACACAGATACTGTATGACCTCTTTCCATCTCTATGGCTTCATCTGTTTTGGCAATCATTCATTTAGCCCTAAAACATCTCAACTACTAGTAAGTAAACTGGCTGCTATATTCAATCTGAACTGTCTGGATTGTCCTGGTATCAGACAAATAATACTGCTAAACTGCTTTTGCCTGTTTTGGCAAAAAAAACAGCAGCTGTTTTTTTCTATTTAGCAAGGGTTTGCTGACTGCCATTCTCTGCCAAAATCATTTGAAGCCTCTGGGCTGCAGTTGGATGAAAAACATTGTTTCTTTCTTCACAAAAGTATCCCTGGATATGTGGATAATATGTTTTTCTCTTCACTGGTGTGCATGAATTTATAACAATCATAGTGCTCTGCTTCAAGTAACCATCTACATATACCACAAAGAAACCCCAGAGAAAAAGTAATCCCAGAATAGTTCATATTCCAAGATGACGTGTAAGGACAAAGAGACTGCTTTCATATTTTATGAAGTTAAACCGCATGTTCTTCTTGTATGAAGGCACAGTCAGAGTCACCATAATCATAGTCACAATCACCTCAATCTCCAGTAGAATGGGCTCTTCTTTCCAAAGAATTTAATTGACCAAATGATTATGTCAGTATTATTATGCCACCATGTGGTTGAAGTCAGACAGTTTTCACCTCTTATAACATTTTGTTTTTTATTTTTGGAATGTTGTTTATATTCTTACACTGTTTTGTGTGTAATTTTCTTTATTAAATTATATACAGTATGATTTTTCATAGACTGTATTTATGTGGAGGTGCAAGAAAATTTGAATTGACCCCACGCTATGTCTAAACAATCCTAAAAATATACTTGACTAAATACATAAAAGCTACAGTACATGTAAATGTTCTGTTTTACTGAAAAAGTAGATACAAAGGGATACTTTTCCTAAGCCAGGCTTTACCTATCCAATTGATATGATAATTCATTGATTAATTATACCATTTTCATCCACAACGATTTTGTTTCAGTCTGGCATTCACAGTTTCACAATGAGGTTTGACTGTTCGTTTTTTAACACTGCAATAGAATAAATATTTTCACTTATGGGAAATATGGGCCAGCTTTCAAAGCTGAGTTGTTTAGAATCCAATTGAGAAACTGGAGCATTAGCTTGCCAGCTAGAACCCAGGGCACCTTTGTAAATAAGATTGTTATCTCTGGATAAACAGAGGAGCCCATGTTTTTCTGGGAGAAATGGATCTCTGCGGGGCATGTGACTTTTTGGTTAGTGTGAGACGATGCTGCCGACAAGGCTAGTTTGAAACAATTTAAGGCACTGTGCCATAGAGACTAGAAGCAAAGTGGTTCTCGACAATCTAAGATTTAATGTAGGCTAGAGGTGATGCCTGATGGGATTTTCGAGGAATAAGTATGTTGACAAGCTTAGTGGTTCTAGAGTTAAGATTTGAGGGCAACTAGAAGCTGCCTCCAGGCCTCTGGACAATGGTCATCAATGTCTTTCAGAGGCAATGTCACAACATCTCAAAAACCTAAGGGGAGAGAAATGGACTGTGACCTATATTTCAAGTCAGCAAATTGGCAGCAAGTAAAATTGATGCTTTGAAATGGAGAATGAAAAAAGAAATCTCAGTATTTATTACTGTCAAATTAGACACACACACATCACACTCAGCACACACAACAGAATGCTCTGGCAATAACAGTGGAATTACATCATGTGAGTAATGGTAACACAGAGAGATGTGTGTTCTGTCTTTATGTGGTTGTGTATTTCTCCTGGCTAGTTGGGTTGTATAACTTGTGGTTTGTGAAGTTAACAGAATGTACAATAAATGCATTAGACTGCAAACTTCATCAAGGAGACTGCATAACACATTAGGAGATATAAATAATAAAGGGTCAAGGGAATGGTAACATCTCTACACACTAAATCATAGCAACTGAACACTTCTACCCAGAAGCACTTTCTCTAAAAGCAGGTATAGCTGGATAATGATTATCACCTCACATTTCAGTCCCACAGTTGCATGGACGTGTCTGCTAGTCTGTCATCACTATCAAGGACTCTATTTATAACAATTATGCTAGGTCGCTTATAAAGTTTGACAATATATTAATCCAAACAATATAGTAATATCAAGGACCTAATAAGGAGTAGGGGCACCCCAGTGTTTCCTACAGGATTCTACGTTAACAGCAGGGGCACAGGTTTGCTGAGTGACCCAGGGTAGGGTTGATTTTGTTGTTGTCATGTCACAGTATTTAAGACAAACTATTGATTTTGCTATTGGATGTTTTCTTGTCTCTAACGCAATAGAGTATCAAAGTAACCTTTTGGTTTACCAGCAACTTATTATTTATTACACCTTAAAACAAATAAATGTATAGAGAATGCATTGTAATGTTTCTAAATAATACATGTATTCCTTGTAACACGTAGCCTACTGTGATATTTATGCTCAAGACCAAACCATACTGTAGATACTGTATAGAACCCTTTTTATGGCCCAATCACGACAATAATAAGAGCAAGTGGTTACCATGGTAACACAACAAAGTAGCTGCATAATATTCTAAACTTCTGTCACAGCCTGGTTAGCTTGGCTCTGACTATTGTAGTAATCTGATGTCTTCAGTAGCAGTTTAGGTTTAAACTCAAGCTAAGACCAGCAGCCATGTGAACAAAACCCTGTAAAAATCAAAGAAACAATTGAGATATATTCTTTTGGGGATAAAATATACACTGTTTTAATGGATCACACTGGGACCTCTAGCAACTTCCAGTTATTGTAGTTCCAGCTGCTGCTAGGAATTTCTCACCGAATAAAATGAATCGAAAAAAACTGTTGTTGGTTTGTCGGTTGTGGATTAAATCATATTTTATAGTAAAATATGATTTACTCCGCTCTGAGTTAAATTGTGTAGCACTGTGCATCTCTTGTTGTTGCTTCGACTTGGTAGGGTTTAGGACCGGTATCTGTCAAAACACTTTGTGATGACTGCTGTTGTTAAAAGGGCTTAATAAATTGTATTTGATTGATTGACATAACAGACAAGGCACTCAAATATATTTAACTCTGAGCAGAGTCAATCTCAATTTACTCAAAATAAAGTGGGACCATATGTTATCTATGGAGATTAAAATCAACACTGCAGTTTTTACTGTGAGCCATGCCATATATTACATGTATCCCAGAGCTACAGTAGCACACCTGAATCAATTTGTCAACTAATCTTCCAGCCCCTACTTGCTTGAATCAGGTGGGCTAATTCAGGGTCACGAAACTGTGAGACGGCTGGGTGTCCCCCAGGTGAGGTTTGAGAGCCACTAATCTATGTTGTTTGGGAATACAGATTTGAAAACTTTCTTGCTTGTTGAAAGCGTTAATAATTTCGAGGTGAGTGAAATAAGTAACCATTGGAAATATGGTGTTTGTTGTCAGTGTTTGATGCTGTGAAACTTGTAATATCTGTCAGATGGACGAATTGCAACCCTGCTGTGAACACATGATGGGTGCGCAGATGAGCTGTGAGGTAGAAATATTGCTGGCTCAGTATAGTCATGAAACAAGTTGCACTGTTTAGCTGTATACTGTAGCCATCCAACTAGATGATGTTTTCTCAAAAATTTAAATTGAAGAAAGGTTGAGGCTGCATGTTGTCACTTTCACTAAATAGCCGTAAATCGTGACGTGCTGGATCTGACAAAAGACATGACAGCAATAAGATTTACCACCCTTGTTGCCCCTCCATTCTGATGGGTCAAAGTTCTGTCGCCTGTCTCAGATTAAAAGCCTTTTTTTATCGCCTGTGTTGTACAGAGTTTTTTTCTTTTCATCCAGTTTAATGAGATAAAATGCCTGCGGTGCTCATGTCACCATTGGCTTGGCAGGCCATGATAAATGAGATACTCCAAAAACAATGTATGCACACAGTGCTTTTTTTACTTTCCTCTTTAGTCAATAAAAAACATTGAGAGATTTCTGAAAGTGGACGCTGGAACCGACAGGTTTGAGTCAGGATCAGAAAAGTTTAAGTTCTTGTCCAGGGTATGTTTATATTCACGTAATTAAAACAAATGGTATGGATTTTAGCGAACTCCAGTTTAGTTAATTTAAGTTAGCTAGCTACTTGGCTAGCTTTTTATTTTCTCCCAGTAGCGTTAACTTTACTGCTATCTTTTATGAAATGTAACTTTTGTCTAATGTTACCTAGCTAGGTCATTGGTTATCAGTCGGGGGTCAGATGGCTCAGCGGTTAGGGAGTCGGAAGGTTGCCAGTTTGATTCCCAACTGTGCCAAATGTTGTTGTGTCCTTGGGCAAGGCACTTTACTCCAAGTTCCTTCAGGGGGAATGTCCCTGTATTCACTGTAAGTCACTCTGGATAAGATGTTACAACTGAAATCACATCAGATTACCTACTAATCAGTGTCATTTAGCAAAGGTCACAACAAAGCAATACAAGCATGTTGAAAAAAGATTAGTAGGTAATCTGATGTGATTTCAGTTGTAACATCTTAAACCTCAGCTAGCTAGCTTTGTCTGGCATTTTTTTAATTGTCCCTATTGAATTGAATAGAGCATGCAGTAACATAATTAGGATAATTAATCATTAATAGTAAATTGCATTTATTTATTCCTCAAAGAGAAAATAGGTAAAAAAAATCATTAAAGGAAACCTAAAGGATATCTAAAGTTTCTTAATAAAAAAGAAACCCTGTCAGACGGACAGGAGTTCAGAAACAAGCGAAACAACTAGTCATGACCAGACCAGTTTTGACGTACCAGTGAGAGTTAGAGCCAAGCTGAGACAACCAGTCTGTCAGACCAGCTTTGGACCTGCCAGTGAGGGTCAGAGCCAAGCCGAGACAACCAGTGTGTCAGACCAGCTTTGGACCTGCCAGTGAGGGTCAGAGCCAAGCCGAGAAAACCAGTCAGGGCCAGACAAGCTTTGGACCTTCCAGTGAGGGTCAGAGCCAAGCTGAGATATCCAGACAGGCCCAGACCAGCAGTCATCGATCTTCAGCAACAGGTGCAAGTAAGAGCAGCAGGCAACAAATTAATGTCCTCATTTGGTTTTCAAGATTCTCAAGTTCTTACATTTATTTTCCAGTTCTTTCTCATATGCTTTTTAAGAATGAAACAGATCTGGGTGAAACAAATGCTAATCACTGTCCTAAGTAAAATAAGTAATATTTCCTCAATACTAGATAAGATCATTGTAGTATTGGTGATTGATGAATGTTTTAGATATACCCAGAATGTTGTCAAATGGAAGAAAACAGTCAGTGGGTTTGGTGTAGACTATTTTACCATTAAGAACGTTCATCTTGAAATAACAGGGACAAATACTGATATTATATATACATTTTGATATTTTACAATCCAGAGCTGAGGGTCCAGTACAGCCTACGATGATAACGTTCCTCAGAACACAGGATGGAAAAGGTAACATGAAGAGGGCCACGTGATATAAAGAATATTCATGGCTGGAATATTCACAGAGAGAGAACTCAGCCCATTGTTTTGTATGCAGATAATTTCTCTACCCAATGCCCCAGAGTCCGCCTTAACTCCTCTTTCTGGATTTTCAAACTGGAAAAAAGCCTTGATGGTGGGTTTGCCATGCATGTTAAATCAGAGCAGCATGTAAATGCCATGTTGGCATGGGCAGAATACAAAAGAGGAGTTTATAGTAACTCATCTTTGTTACAATCAATGGATGAAGAATGTAAAACTATATAATATCTGTGGCTGATGTTCTCTTGCTTACCCAGACACAAAACATTCCACAAAAAAGCCATCGTGAGTCAGAGGGGTCTAAGAACAAGGGGAATTTTCTGACAATATTAATACAAATTGCTGAACGTGACCAAATAATGAAAAAGAAAAGTGATAGATTTTGAAAAGCTAAGGAAAATTGGAATGCAGAGCCTGACCAACTTAATTGAGTTCACTGTGTTTCTGGAACCATTCAAAGAGGTGTTCTGACCAACTCACTGGAGTACACTGTGTTTCTGGAACCATACAAAGTGGTGTTCCACAAAATGTTCAGTTTGTGCAAAATTGAAAGTGCTCTACCAGTCAGTAGTGCTGCCTGTGAACTGAGTTTTTTCACCCTGAAGCTGATCAAGAATCACCTTTGAACAACGATGAGAGATGAAAGACTGAGTGACATTAGAGAGCTCAGCGTGGAGTCAAGGAGAGCAAAATCTCTGAATATGGAGGAATTTATTAAAGAATGCATAACCTACATGTGTACTATAACATAGACTACTGTATAGAGTATACGTACTGTACTGTATGCTTTTGTAAAAGAAAGTGGTGTAAAACCTCAGATCTGTATAAATAAACAGGTTGAATGTACAGTATATGTGTTTTGATATTCAGAATGAATATGCAGTATACAGCTGTTCTTAGTGTGTGAAACACAGGCCTACAGTAGTCCTGTTGTATTGTTGTTCTGTTTACATTTGTTTAAAACATTTGTCTCACCAAAAAATTGGTTGACATAAAAAAATTGTATAGACATAAGAGCCAGTTTGAGGATGTGTGAAAGAGATGTGGTGTGTTATGGTAGGTATTTAATAGCTTAAGCAATTTATAATGTGAACATTTTTCTTTCTAAACAATAAACAGAGTTAAAATTAAACAATGTTAATACGATTTTTAGAATTCCAAGAAAAACACTGTGTTATTGAAGTTCTAGGTCTCTGTGTGCTAATCAATGTAACTATAACTGCCAGTTTTCAGTAAGACACATAATTCATGGCAGGTTTGGGCAAAAACCAGACCTTTCATTGTCAGATGGCCAATGGTTAAGGAGTCAGACTTGTAGTTGGAAAGTAGCCGTTTCCAATCCCAACTACGCCAATTGTCATTGTGTCCTTGAGCAAGGCACTTTACTCTAATTTATTGATTTTCCATGGCCAGCCCTGACTCTTGGTCCCCTCCTTGCTCCATTTAAAACATCCTAGTATCGCCCCTGTTTGTCAGGCTACTTTAAAAAAATGCTTAGCAATACGTGTGCTCTGGCTGCATTCTGAAAGCAGTGTGTGTGTGTGTGATGAAGGACATGTTTTCGATGGAGATATGAAACTGTAAGACAAGAGATTATGATTATTCTGTATTCATGTATCCTACTTTTATCACTTTTCCAGTCTCTTTTTCTCTCTTGCAACTATAATTTAGGAAGTGTTGTGGAGAGTCAGGGGCTCAGTAGTAGAGGACAACAAGAAAGTGTATCTAAAGTTGATTTCAGGGATATATGGGGGAGGCATAGTCTGTAAATATATGTAAATAGTATGTATAAATATTATATATTAGGACGTTTTTATTGAGAATATATAGTATAAAATTCAGATAGTATTCACTGCGCGTCACTTTTTCCACATTTTGTTATGTTACACCCTTATTCCGGAATGGATTAAATTAAATATGTCCCTCAAAATTGTACAAACAATACCCCATAATGACAATGTAAAAGAAGTGTGTTTGAAATCAGAGCAAATTTATGAAAAAAAATAGAAAAAAGCACATAAGTATTCACAGCCGTTGTCGTGACATTCAAAATTGACCTCAGGTGCACCTTGTTTCCACTGATCATCCCTGAGATGTTTCCACAACCTGATTGGAGTCCACCTGTGGTCATTTAAGTTGATTGGACAATTTAGAAAGGCACACACCTATCTATATAAGGTCCAACAGTTAACAGTGCATGTCAGAGCACAGCCATGAAGTCCAAGGAATTGTCTGTAGTCCGCCAAGACATGATTGTATCAAGATCTGGGGAATGTTACAGAAAAATATCTGCAGCATTGAAGGTCCCAATGAGCAAATTGGCCTCCATCATCCATAAATGTAAAAAGTTTAGAACCACCAGGACTCTTCCTAGAGCTGGCCGCCCGGCCAAACTGAGCAATCGAGGGAGAGGGGCCTAAGGGCGTTTTCAAACCTACCTCATTTGGTCCGGACTTTCGGACTGGTTTTCGGACCATGGTTCAGTTCGTTTGCAGTATGAAAACACTTTTTGGATGGTTCGAACTTTCGGATCAATTACAGGAAGTTAGGCAACTACGTACCATCGAAAAAGAACCAACTCAGAAAAAACGCTTCAAAAAGCGAAAATGAATCATGGAAGTACGTGGAGAGAGAAGATTTGTCACACTTTGATGTTGTTTGTGTTGTGAGGAGAGATTGAGCCCAGAGCCGGGAGGAGTGCTTGTGATTTTTAATGAACATGGAAGATGCTGGAATAATGCTTTCAGGACTACTGGCATACAGAGTGACAATATAGCGGCTGCACTTCGTTTCCTACTCAGCTACGATGCTCTACGCGGCATCGGATGCGATACTAAGGAGGAAGAGCATATGCTTGCTCAACTATGTAGATGTACATACTGTACGACACATTACGAGGTGAAGACTTAATCAAAGCAGTACACTCACTTGCAGTCAGCTAGTCCTAAATACAGATGTGGAACGTTCCACACGTCTTCCTCTAATGACAGGAGTTGTCACTCACAATAATCAGCATCGAACCTTTGGAACGCTGGGATTAAATAGGCATCTTGATTACTCATTACGCACAGGTGTGGGTATTTACACAGTGCACCCTAAATGCGCAATGAGTAACCAAGCGCCCACCAATCCCAGTGCTCAGAGGCCGGCGCATAAACGAAACACATACAGTAACACAGAAATAATGCCAGATACATAAAACACAGTCCATCACCATAGGCTAAACTGCCACGACAGCTTTGTCAGTCCTGGCCATCGTGACAAGATTAGATATTTCATATCAATTTAGTCAGACAAAATCATTCAAATACATTTCTCGCGAGTACTGCGCTTGTAGTTTGTGCTGCACTTGCAGTTGGTGCTGACGTTGATGCTGCTGGTAGTAATACTATAACGCAATCTCGTTCACTTGTTCATTCATTTTAATTCATACGGAAAAAGACAAAACAACATGCCAACGTTAGACACATACTCGTCTACTCATTAATCAAAGGGAGAAGCAACACACGTAAGGTATGTCATGGAAAGTTCTTTAGTGCGCTTGCAAAATCACTATGTGAAACCAAAAAGAACGGGATCAAATGTATACAATTTCATTAAACACAAACGTTGGTTCGGACCTTGGTCCAGACTTTTAGGTGTGAAAACGCCCTTAATCAGGGAGGTGACCAACAATCTGATGGCCACTCTGACAGAGCTCCAGCGTTTCTATGTGGAGAAAAGAGAACCTTTCAGAAGAACAACCATCTCTGTAGCACTCCACCACTCTGTAGGGTAGAGTGATCAGACTGAAGCCACTCCTCAGTAAAAGGCACATGAAAGCCCGCCTGGAGTTTGCCAAAAGGCACCTGAAGAACTCTCAGACCATGAAGCAAAATTCTCTGGTCTGATGAAACAAAGATTGAATATGGCCTGAATAGTAAGTTTCAATTCTGGAGGAAACCAGGCACTGCTCATCACCTGGCCAATACCATCCCTACAGTGAAGCATGGTGGTAGTATCATGCTCTGGGCATGTTTTTCAGCAGCAGGATAGACTATCAGGATCAAGGGAAAAATGAATGCAGCAATGTACAGAGACATCCTTTCTGAAAACATGCAGAGCGCTTTGGACCTCAAACAGGACAACGACCCTAAGCAACACAGCCAAGATTACAAAAGGGTGGCTACAGGACAACTCTGTTAATGTTGTTCAGTGGCCCAGACTTGAACCCGATTTAACATCTCTGGAGAGATCTGAAAATGGCTGTGCACCGACACCCCCCATCCAAACTGATGGAACTTAAGAGGTCCTGCAAAGAAGAATGGGAGAAACTTCCTGAAAAATAGGTGTGCCAAGCTTGTAGCATCATACTCAAAAAGATTTGAGGCTGTAATTGCTGCCAAAGGTGCTTCAACAAAGTACTGTGAGTCTGTGAATACTGATGTATGTGTGCATTTTTTGTTTTTTATTTGTAAGAAATTTGATAAGATTTCAAACACACTTCTTAGACATTGTCATTATGGGGTATTGTTTATAGAATTTTGAGGGAAATAATGAATTTAATTACTTGAATACTTTCCGGATGCACTGTACGTTTGGTGTTCCTTAGCCCTTGTGTGGTGTTCGGATTTCTGTTACTCACCCAATGTTTGCAGGGCTGGCTGTTGATGGACTGGTCCTGGGGCTGGATGTTGACAGGCTGGTTCTAGGGCTAAATGTTGACAGTCTGGTTCTGGGGCTGGTTTTTGATGGGCTGGTCCTGGGGTTGACTGTTGATGGGCTGACCCTGGCTGATGGTCAATCTCATCTGATTGTCATTCTCCATTTTGAGACTAGCAATTGTCTAGCAACCGGAAGGTTGGTGGTTCGGGGCCTCCTTACCAAGTGTTGAGGTGTCCATAAGCAAGACACTTACATTAAACCTAGCTGCTCCCAATGAGCTGGCTGGTGCCTTGCATGGCTGACACCCCCGTCGGTTTACGAATGAGTGAATGTTGCCTTTGGTTAGAAAATCGCAATATATTTGCAGTCCATTTACCATTATTTTTTTCAAAAGCGGAAGACGCGTCTTTCACATAGCTTCACTGTCTTTGAATTTCTTGGGCCCTTGAATATTTTTGCCATACCAATCAATTGTGGTAAGGAGCCACATACACAAATCTCTTTATTTGTTTTGCTCTGAATTTAAAGAAATATTGTGCTGTTTCCCGCAAGACAATGTGTAGTTTCACAACCTATAGAGGGTAGTGTGTGCATGAGAAGTGTGGGAGAGAGGTTCTCAGTGATTAAAAAATAAAACAATGCTATAACCATCTGTTTGTGTGTAATTACTCACACTATAGAGAGTGAAGAGTGCGGAAAAGCAAGACCAGATAGGCTCTCAGTGCAGAGTGTGTGTGTGTGTGTGTTATTAAACAATAATAAATTGTTTAATTTCCCTTATAGTAAACATTGAAAGGGTCCCACAGACCTGAACACCACACCACAAGGGTTAATCAAGTACATTTTCCAAATAAACAGAACTGTAACATTCTGGTACGAATGAGGAGTCAGATGCAGGAGTGTTGAGTTAGGTGGAATTTAATTTGAAATCAATAATTTTAGCTATTGCTTGGTCTAATAACATTGGCTTTCGAAAAGATACAGAAATATATATTTAACTGACTGACATTCTCACAGAGTAACCTAGCTATGTAGTGTTTGGCCTGAATGTCTGCAGATAGTGCTGTTTGCTGAATGCACTGCATTCAGGAATTGGGCATTCCAACATCTCAATAGGCCCAAAATAAAGAACATATGCATGTTTTGAATAAATTAGCCATTTATTAAATGGATACACTGACTTTACTCTGTCAGGGCCTTTTCCATTTCTTGTCATTCAACATCGAAAAAATAGCAATTTCTTGTCTGAGGGCCTTATAAAAGTCAAAAACTGACTGTATACCCAATGGCAGTTAATATCATAGAACTAGAATGAAAATATCCCATGAGGGACTGTTCTTATTAACATTACTAAAGGGTAACACTCCAATAACACCATTTTATAATTGTATCCAAAGTTTATGTTACATATCTACAATGGAGACCTGGTCAGCAGATGTTTAATGCTGAATTTACACAGTAAAATAATCTGACAGAGAGAGCAATCCTCAATCACATTCAATTTGAAATTCAACTTTTTGTAGTTCATCATGTTACCGTGCTCACGGCTCATTCTCTGTGGACTTACCTTTAAGTTTCTTTCCTTTCAAATTGAGATTTTCTTCTCAAAATGGCATCTGAACATAGCCTGGCTCTGCACTCCTACATACTTCTTTTTCCTTCAGTTCTCCGTCTGGGTTTGCGGTATATTCACAGGTTTTCTCCAGCCAATCTTTTGGCGGTCCAATCAGCAAACAGAGGGAGTGGCTAAGAACGATGAGGTTTATGTCCTGCGCTACTTTGGTTTCTAGTACGTCACAACCAAAGGTTAGCGATTGGTTATGGCAGATCCAGAGTGATTCTAAGCAGATCAATAGTTTTAAACTTCAACAGAGTATCCGCCTTCAAGGAAGCTAATGCTTGTCAATGGAGATTGCCCAGACTCTGTACAAATGAAATGTACGTACGAGAATCTGGTAGGACCAGGCTAATATGAACATGCACTGACGCCATCAAATTCCAGCTTTGTGAAGCACAGCATTGTGTAATAGTCTGGGCTACAGACATGTTGATCAAATTCTGTGATCATTTTGTCCATGTTTGGCATATGCTGTCATACATTTCTTTGGTGGTGTGCCACTTTATACATCAATTCATTTTGGAGACAAATGCACCTGCAATTCGGAAACCGACTTGCCACTGAAACTTTGTTTGGTGCCTTATCCTATTTTAAAATCTCAAATTTTAAAGTCGTAATTGTAAGACCTAATTTGACATATGTACTGGAAATTGACTTGAAGTGGGATCTCTGCACTGGTCAGCCGGATCTCTCAATTCCGTGATGACCACGGACCAGAATCCATGGCAGTTTCACAGAAATGTCTGCGATGGGCACACAGTTAGACCTTGCTGTTAACTCGATCTAAGCCTTACCCAAACCCTTACCCTAACCTTAACCTGTCACGTATATAGAAGGGCAGGAGGCAGTTGCAGTATACACTGTTTTATTGCTCCAACAAAATGTACACAGACAGCATTTTAAATAGAAAATTACATCTCTCACATACACTGGTAACAAAAGCAATACTCGACATGGAGCTCAGATCTAAACAGGCTTAAATACCCTTTTAGGGAGTCACTAATCAGCATAGGATGGATGGCACCTGCATGCATAAAAGTAGCAGCATAAAGAAAACTAGAGAGCACCTAGTGCGCAACCTAACGGACAGAGTCCATAATATACAGGGCATAACAACATAAAGAAGGCCAGAGGCTAACAGCATTAATACTCTGGAGACATGGAGCACTGACTGCGACATGGAACCGGGACAGATGCTACGAAACCACTAAGAAACCTTGCTGTTAATTCGATCTAAGCCTTACCCAAACCCTTACCCTAACCTTATCCACTCAGAAACCTTGCTGTTAATTCGATCTAAGCCTTGCCCAAACCCTTACCCTAACCTTATCCACTCAGAAACCTTGCTGTTAAGTCCATGTAACATGTATTACATTGTAATGTATTGTTTGGAAACATGGTGACAGTAAGGAAAAAAATGATAAAAAAGCACATTTGTAACAAGTCTGCATCGCGCTGGAAAACAAAATACATGCAAAATGTTTTGAAAGGCACAGCAGGTGAGTGTCATTTTCTTGCTCGCTAGCTCCAGCTTGCAGTCATTCCTTTTTAGGAGGCACCTCCATCAACCTTTTACTCTCCCGAAACACATCTCCACAACCAACTTTGCACTGCTCAGCCGGAAATTGTAGGTCTGTTGTTCACGGGTCAGTCTGCCAGTGTCCGAAAAGGTTTTCATGAGCCAGTTTTACATGGGGTAAGCTGGGTCACCAATCAGGTAAAGTCCAACATGACAGGCAGAGATGCTGCTCACTTTGTTTTGGCCTAGTAACTCCCTGTCACTTAGGACTTCCCACATATATGACTATTTCAGTACTCTTGCACCATGCACACTACCTGGATAACATCAACAACTGCTTGTAGAACAATTGAATGCCAACCTTCATGGTTGTAATACCCTCTAGGGTACTCCTCTGTTGCTATTATTGGAATGGGGCTTCCACCTATTCCTCCAACACACTGTGGTACTCTCCAATGATTATGAGAGTAAGTGTTCATTAAGGAAATGTGAGAGAACTGCTCAACTCCTGATCAAACAGAATATACGTTTATGCTGTCGAAGGCGGTGGCCGAAATCTGTACGTTTGTCGACTACTGCTTGTTATTAATAAGGACATTAATCTCAGTTGTGAGTGCTGTTTTTTGCTTTGCATATGAAAGAAAGTGGCCAGTTCTACAAACTTCCGCATCAGGACATGTAATGTGCACAGGAAGCAGCACCCTGTTGACTAATTTGTGTTCCTTCTCCGCATGACTTGCCTGACCTGACCGCAGATGAACTCAAATGACTCCCGGGACACGCGGAAAATATGCACAAATTGTTGAGCGGTGATAACAATTGTGTCCCACCAGTGGCCAGATCATGGGTGTGCTCAGACAACAGGTGGTCTCCGTTGCCATGTCCCTCAATTCTGACGCTATCTGTAAAGATAAAATCTGTGTATCATTTTTATTTGATCTGCAATGTAATCGATACCAGGTAGTTTCTGCTGGCTAACGTTAGGGCCATTAGAGTTGGCAGGCTTGCGTTAACTTCCAACAAGGGTCCTGGGGCTGAAAGTCGTCCATCTTACATTCAGTGTTAATAAGAATTGAAACGTCTTAGATAATTACATTTCTTCTCGAACATAAACTCTGTCCATAGTATTCAAGATGAGCAGCACAAATGTGTTCTTCTGATGCCAAGTGTAGGTTCACAAAGCCAGGAGAAACATTTGCAGAAAGACGATGTAGTCCGCCATTGTTGTTATGCTTGAAGTTTCTGGGAAAAGCTAGGACGTATGATGACATATGGGCTCTCTAATCTGTGGAAAAGCAAACAGGTTCTGAGAAGGTTCGCAAGTTGAACCAACTGCGAACCAGCACCAGCCCAGCACTAGAACTACTGTAGGTTTGAGATGGTGGAAGAGGTAACACAGTTGATAAGAAGTAAGCTACAGTGTTGTATTGAATTAGTACGCAACTTTAGAAAATAACTGTTGGACTTATCCTTTTAAATGCATTTACATCTTTTTCAACTACACAGGGCAAATGCTTATTGATTTTTTAGGTGCTACTGAGCATTATTATGAAAATGTTGATTGTCAACAGTGAGACACATCATTCAACGAAGCTTGGACAAAACTTATACTATACATTGTAAAACCCAATAAGTTAATTGATCTCAAAATAATTGTTAAATCTGATTAAATTGAAATTCTTCAGTAAAACAACAAAGTTTTTTAAGCTACTTTATTAATAAATAAAAAGGCTTTATTAGCTTACAATATTTTGTTAGTTTTACAAAAAATATAGATGTAATAATTTTCAACAATTAATTTGAATTCAAATAATGTTATTAAAGTGCATGATGCACAATTGATTTCATAATGTCATGTTTAAATTAAATAAATTATTTGTTTGAGGTAAAAAGTTAAATCTTATGTATAAATAGTTAGGAAACAAACATAAACAACTGTGTATAGGTATACCGTATTAGGCACCCTAGTTTTCTTTTGTTTGGTTTTTGACTCAAATCTAGTTGAATTAGTGTGTCAGTAGAAAAGAGCAATTCGGAATTAATTAAATTAGATTTATATAAGATGCTGTAACATTTTTGCTCCCGTGGGGGGATGTTAACCACTAGTGTACAGTATACCCACTTCCCCAGACACCACTACACTACTGGGCCTAGACCAAACCATGAAAAACACCCCAAGACTATTATCCCTCCTCCACCATTCGTAGGGATATTCTTAAATTTGCCAAATGATTTGTCCTCAGTATATAGTGTAGCAAAATAGTCTTCAGAATTGTATATATGACATTTTAGGGGACCAGGAGAATATAATTTCAATCGCTATGGAATGTTTGTAATGTTTCGTCATTGCAGGAATCCTCGCATGAATCCACAGCAACGAAACGTGACGGTGCAACATAATAGGACTAATATAGCCTAATAGTAAAACATGCAGCTGAAATGTAAATAACATTAAATATGTTGGCAAATAACATAATTCATTTTTTCAAATTAATTCCCTGAGAATGTAATTCGGGAGACTATCTGAGATTTCTTCAGAAGCACATCTGTTGGACCAAAACCACAAGCATCAGCTTTGGCTGCCCATGACCCTGTAGCCGGTTAACCGCTTTTCCTTCCTTGGACCACTTTTTATAGGTACTGACCACTGCAGACCAGGAACACCCCACAAGAGCTGCAGTTTTGGAAATGCACTGACCCAGTTGTCTAGCCATCACAATTTGGGTTTCACCTAAGTTGCTCAAATCCTTAGGCTTGCTCATTTTTCCTGCTTCTAACACAACAACTTTGAGGACAAAATGTTAACTTGCTCTCTAATATATCCCACCCACTGACAGGTGCCATGGTGATGAGATTAGCAGTGTTACTTCACCTGTCAGTGGTCATAATGTTATGGCTGATCTGTGTACACCGCTGATATTGTTTTGTCAAAATGTAATTTTCTATGGTCAAATGTTTAATGTCAGTATTAAACTATGTTGTTTCACAAATTTCGTAGTACCATATCTAAAAAATTCCACTATATTATATGTGTGTGTATAAATATGATATATATAGTTAAATACACACACATACTGTATGATTCAAACATTGAAGTAAAAGTACAAAGAAACTATATCTACGATTTCAAAAGGACTGCAGAGTGGGAACATTTCAGCTACTGTGGTTCTATTCTTGTATTCAGACAGTTTGAGAAGAGGATAATCAATAACATTGCATGGAGACTGCATACTGACTTCAATGATGAATGAATAGGGAGAGGATAGCTTGCATCAGAACCTGGCAACATGCTGCAGGAACGATCCATCCACACACACCTGCTGTTTTACCAACTCCTGTTTTTTTCCGTTGCTTCTCTTACATCCTCGACCTCAGCATACTGTGACGTATAGAGGTTATTAGCTCACAAGTACAACCAGGGTCCATGTTATTATAAAACCCATAATTAATCATTTGTACTCATCCAATTTTATCTTTAGCACAAGGTGAATTTGGTTTGGTTATAGAGGCAGATACAGAGTGTTAAAATGAATGTCAGTCAGTGAAGCCAATGAGCCAGATATCATTAGCATTACCAGGTGTATTCTGTGAGCTCACTGATCACAGAACCAGGTCTGTGGAAATCATCTCCTGTATGCACAGAGCCCAAGAGCCATCCTCCATCTTAAATAATTACTGTCCATATGAGGAAAACCTCTAATAAAAAGTGCACAATAAGCCAGCAGCATAGAGCCTTGTATTCCACTGCTGGTTTGCTTCTAAAGCTAAGCAGGGTCGGGCCAGTTCATTCTCTGGATGGGAGACAAGTGCTGCTGGAAGTGGTGTTGAAGGGCCAGTAGGGGGCACTCTTCCCTCTGGTCTAAAGATCATTCCCAATGCCCTAGGGTAGCGATGGGGACATCTGCCCTGCGTAGGGTGTCGTTTTTCAAATGGGACGTTAAACGGGTGTGCTGACTCTCTGTGGTCATTAAAAATCCCATGCAAGTTATCATAAGAGTAGGGATGTTAACCCCGGTGTCATGGCCAAATTCCCAACCAGTCCTCTCACTTCAATCATGGTCACCTAATAATCTCCCTCCTTCCTTAACGGCATATATAACTACTCACCTCTCCACCTGATAGCTGATGTGTTGTGAGTGTTCTGGCGCAAAATGGCTGCCGTGCATCACCCAAGTGGGTGCTACACATTGGTGATGGTTGAAGTGGGCTTTCCCCCTCACTGTGTAAAGCACTTTGAGTTCCTTGGAAGAAAAGTGCTATATAAGTTGAATGCATTATTATTACAATATATTTAGATGTCCGATTTATTGTTGACAAGTATAATTCTGATTGAATTCAATCACAGGTGCAATGACAACTTTTAGTGTGTATGTGTGTGCGTGTGGGTTTAGCCATTCATTTCAGGGTATTGAGATTAAGGTTAGGGTGAGTTTAGGTAATACTGACTTGCAGGAAGCTTGTGATCGATCGTTGAACATTCTGTGAGGGGTTGGGTATGTGATGTGGATTAAAGAGGAATTGGACATAACAAACTGAAAAGGAGGAGAGCTTTTGAGACCCATATCCTGCTGAGGGTAGAGCCTTCTGACAGTTCACTTCTGACAGGCCAGCCTCTCGGTCGGAGAGTGCTATTGTTTGCTTTTAACAGGCTTTCAATCCTGCCGGTATTGCCTGTAAGACATCCATTATTGCTGGTGAGCTCTCTCTCCAATCATTTCCCCATTGTCAATTCACAGCTGACAAGCTGCCCTATTATTTCTGTCTATCTCGCCGTAAAATCAATGCGATCTGATTTTGTACCACCCCTGTGACAGTGCTATCTGAGTAACTAGAGTGGGATTATTCTGGAAAGAAATAAATAAATAAAACTCTGTCATCAGACAAACATGAAGTCTTCCATTTCGTATGTGCTTAAGTGCAGCCAACATCCGCACACACCCAAGGACATAACAAGGGAATTAAATGAAAGAAGAAATAAACAAACTGGAATAAATCAAATGCAGGTTATATAAAGGCTAGGAGAGGGTTTGTACAGGTTTGTACATCACTGAGCCTGCCAGGATATCAGCCTCCTGAGGATATCAGAGCCAGATAGATAGATCTGAATAGACAGGTGTAATGGGGATGGCAGCCTGGTTGAAAAGCCCATCCTTGCAGTGATGGATCTCACCCCTGAGTCAGCGAATCACCCTGGACACAGTGAGTTTTCAAGGTAAGACAGGCACACATGGCATGGGAGATCATAGAGGGTGAGAGAGAGTGATCATAGGCACCTGCATACAAAGTTGAAAAAGTAGGAGGGGCCGACAATGAAACAGAACTTATATTCATACACTAAAAAAAAGACAGTTGAATTATCAGGTTTACCTAAAAATATGTGTGATTTACACAAATATATCGCATTTCTCCTCGAGAAACACAATATATTTGTGTAAATCAAACAATATTTTTAGGTAAATCTGACAATGCAACTTTAATTTTTTTCAGTGTACCTTTTACTGCCACGAAGTGTGACAGGTTCTCTTGATAGAAAACAACAGTCTGAAACATTGAGATTGTAGCCCCCTGCTGCCTCCCAGAGTCCAGGAGGGACCTCCAAACCTATGTGTCAGCACTCCTACCTCCTATTGAAGTGGCTCTATAAATCAAAGCTATAAACCCTGTTCCCTCTCAGCCTTGAAAAGTGCCTTAAAAAAATGTTAAGCTGAAAATTGAGTTGTGATTTTGTGGTATATATCACAGCCATCTATGGGGGATAGGAGGCAGTACTTATGTGTGTATTATTGCCATGTCAAGTGGGGAAAAGCAGACGGGATCAACATGTACTGGTCAACAGAGCTAACGGATGAGAGTCCTTACCCACATAGTGAAATTTCCCAGCTGCCCCCCTGAGTTCATTGGCTGAAGCTATCTTAACTCTTCCCTCCGCACACCACCCTCAGCAGCTAGTACAGTACAGTTTAAAGATGGTTCTGGAAAGGTTCCAGCAGCAGAGGTTAAAATTTACTTGAGTAAAAGAGTATTTGAGTACTTTTCTGAGTTACTCTGAGTTCACACGTTTTGGGGAGTCCCTACTTATGACCAACATGATCAGTCAGTTAAAGGGAGTTCACATCTTACCAGTGACCATGATTGATAGTTTCTTTACTCTTTCTATTTGTTTTATAGGTCACTGTTAAGATATGAAATCCCTTTACCTGATCATTTTGGTGTTAATTAGGGACTTCCCAAAAAATGTGTACTCAGAAAAGTGTTCAAGTACCCTTTTACTTAAGTAAATTCCCACCTATGTCCAGCATTGAGCTGCTGTATTACTACAGTACCTAAATATAACAGGTAGTTGATATGCCTTAAAGTTCGATAAAAGGCATATAAACAAACGCACAAACACACACACATACACACACAATGACTTCCTAAGTGACTCCCTAGTAAGGAAACTGCCATTTATCTGTGCTGCAGTATTTATCTCCCCCCTCATGTATTATTCAAAGCCCACTCCTGGTAAGAGGCTCAATAATGTATCAGATGAACAGGATATCTGATGTTAAGTATGGGCCCATATCCAGTGACCAAGCTTAAGTAGGATCACTTGATGAGCAGAAGCACTGCTGTGACTAAGAGGCCACAATAATCTCGGCCTTCACTCAGCACTGGCGGAAAGGAAGGCCACCATTTATTAACCTAAAATGGAGGAGGAAGGGAGAGAAAGGTTTCAATGCTTGAATGTAAATGTTGTTAGAAAATGAATGACAAAATCCCAATATCTAAAGAAATGAGTTAGATAACTTCAGGAAATGGAAGTGTACACAGAGCTGACTAGCAATTTATCTTATTCTTTATTATTTTTATTGACAAGACAGAGAGAAAGGGCACAAGGAGGATTGTGTCCCCGGGTTAGACAACTACACCAAACGTTGGCATTTTAAGAAGTGTTTTCACACAAGCAATTTTTTATTAGACAGGAATGTGGTGAAAAATAATAATAGTAGTTCTAGAAGAACAGCAGGTTGGGTTCAAACTCACACTACAGCTGTAATGGCACCCCCTCCTGGAGGGCTTAGGACCGTGCTTTAGCCCACGGACTATGTTTTGTCTGATTTCGGTTACCTGGACTTCACTCACATGTCGTTAATCATCCAATAGGTTACTACATTTTATTACAACAATATATTCCCATTATTCACAGTCAAACTTCATCAGCGGCATCTTCATACTCATTTGTGTTTGTATTTACTGTAGTTCCTGTGGCGTTTTGGTATGGTGCAATTCAATGTTGATGTGTCATCTGTGTATGTAGTCGTAGCTTTGTCTGTATGTAGTTTTGACTTCACGCAGTCTGTTTATTTTCTACCAGTTTTTCGGAATAAACTTTGTTTGATTTACTCTACCTTTGCATCTGTCTGTATCTCCAGCACTGCATACAAGTGGTGACAAAAGCAGTACATGATGTGTACTGGAGGCTGCTGGACAACACTAAGCCACATAGCAATCATTTTTAATTGAAGGTCACCTTAGGATTTGATTATTCAATGGAGCGCTATACAGGTTGCGACCCAGAGAAGGGCAAGTTTTTCAAAATGTCGTTCTAACATAATATATTTGGCAGAAATAAAGATTGGCTAGATCAAGCATTCAGTGAATCCTCCACATGCTTGAGTGAGTCTTGTTTTAAGAATTGATATTTGTGTCAACAAATACAACGTTCACCCACTGAGAAAGCCATAGGTAGCTTTGGTGTGCAGGTATAGATGCCATAAAGTGTTTATTAAAACACCCCTCAAACAATGGAAATGTCATGGCAAAGCATGATGGAAAAATGCATTGGGAGAAAACGTGAATTGCGAAGAATGCAGATGAAATCACTGTGTCAAACATAAAATTCTAAACAATTAAGAAATTCCAATATTTGTGTATTATATTATATTACAATGCAGAAAATCTGGAATTAAATTTCATTCTGTGTATATTCTGTGTGTGTCTACAGGTCATCTGACTACAATACTCTCCAATAGATCTCCATAATTGTTCCACAGCTGATACCATTCATTCATTATCGTGTCTATTTAGGTTGGGCTTGAGTTTTTTCAGTTTGTCAGTTATTGTTCTCTTGTCTAGTCCATGTGTGCATGTTTAAAGTAAAATTTGATTGCTACTGTTTTGCCCCTCGAGGCAGTCTTTTGTTTGCAGAGTATTTTCAGGAATAAAATATACATTTGTTTTCACTTGAAGCCTTCGCATTTGACTACAACAGCTATTATTCTCAATATCAGTCTTGCTGTGACAGAATAACCAACCTAATACAAAAGAGGCAGCAAAGAAAAAAGAGGCGCAGCCAACCAAGATGCTACATTTGAGGAGTGGGACAATATCATCAGTGCCAACCTTGGCAGCATCCGGGAGCCGAAGGTCTATGCCTGCTACCCTAACAGCTACGGGGTGGTGGAAGAGGATTATAGTCCCTTCAGCTTCCCCTCCCGAGAGCTAGGTAGGCTCTGTATGGCTAAAGACTAGACCGACTGGTAGAGAAGGGAGACACTCTCCATTGCAGGCATGGGCAAGCCATCCCCCACACCACACGACAGAGAGGAAGATTGGAAAAAGTTGGCCTGATTTCCCGCAAATCTTTTTAAGGGAGCTATAACGGGTACACAAAGCCCACTTGGATGCAGGACAGAGAGGAGGAGCAGAAGCAGTACGGCGAGACAGAGCGCAGCGAGGGGACCTCATCAGCTGGGAGCCGCTCCAGGATGGAGCAGAAAAGGAGAAAGGTGAGGGGGACACGGCGAGTGATCCCCAGTGCGCAAACCCGAATTGGCTAGTGGCGCTCACACCATCCACTCCACCACTTGGCAGCCCTAGCCAATTAGAGTCCCCTCACCACCAGTCCCGCAACCCAGGAAGTTAGGGCTCATCGTCGATCTGAGGGACCCTCCTCAACCCAGTCCACAACCAACTACGTGCTCCCAGCCTTCACCATGGTGGACCTATATCCCTTTCTCCCTCTCTACAGCTTCAGCTCTGCTCCTCCCCCCCATGTTGACAACATAACCACTCATGCCTCTGCCTGCAACATCCTCCCCCATGTCTGTGCCAGTGGCTTTAAGCTCTGTGGGAGTACTGGAGGCCATACTGGTGGATCAGCTAGCTGTGCCTTTTCCAGGGGACCAGACCCCTGTGCCTAAGGAGGGGGTGGAGCCTCCAACTCCTCGTCCAGTGTTGGCCACACCCCAGCCTTTACAGGTGCTGGCCACATTGCAGTCTGCGGCCAATGTTGGGGCTCCTCCCCAAATGCTGCAGCCAGAGGTTCTTGCCCCTGAGTCCACCAGCAACCTTCCTGCAGTTACAGAGAATCCCGGGGGTCCACTGTCACCAACAGAGGAGACCACCGGGGTCCTACCAGCAGACAGAGATCACCAGCAACCCTCCTGAAGCTGCAGAGATCCCGGGGGGGTCCTCCAGAAGGGGGGCTTCTGTGGTTTATTCCCTTTCCACGCCGAAAGTCTGCTACCCTCCCTCCTGGATGAGAGTTTACAGCATCGGGGTTGCCTGCCGGATGGACGGGTTGGTTCTGCCCATCTGGAGCCAGGCCTTGAGGGGGGGTGATATCACAATTCCCCTTAGGGAAACCTGACATGTGATGTTAATATAATTTCTGTGCTGTGAATCAGTCTCATTGTGACAACTGAAGGAGATTGTCTGAATGTTGCTCTCTATCGAATCATTCAAATATTGGGTTACAATTTATTTGGAGAGTCCGAAATCCCATCTGTAGGTATAATATGACTATCAACAAACTATCTGTTGATAAGCAACTAATTGTGTAGTTTAAGGGTAGGGGTAAGTTTAGAGTATGTTTTAGGGTAATGGTTAAGGTTAGGCTTAACATTAGGGGAAGGGTTAAGGTTAAGATTAGGGTAAGGGTTAGTAGATAGTTTGTTAGAATGTTGTTGATCGTCTGCAGATAATCTGTAGAGCATCTACAGATACACTTTTTGGACTCTCAAAATAAAGTGTTACCAAATATTGATGCAGTTGACTAGCCTGGCAAGCAAGACCCACATCAAGATGTTTGGTCTGGGAACTCACCATTGGCAGTGCTCAATCCGAGGGGCGGGATAAACAGTTGTCTTTCAAATTCCCTATGCACGCAATAGGATAGCGCTACAACCAACCAGAGCATCGAAGTGTCCGCAAAACTCCGAACACATCTTCCTTTTGTAACAATGACTTCAGTGCCGTTTTTGTTATTTTCTCAAAGAAAAGATTAACTCCAAGTCTACCAGAGTCGCGGCCAAAGCCGTTTCGAAAGACCGCTGTTCGCCAGCAGCAGCAACCATTTCTTTGTTTTCCGTAATTACGTTAAGCCCGCCCATCAACTCTGTACACGCTGTGATTGGCCTGACCAGAATTTGTTTTTTTCAGCTCGCAAGTCAACGGAGGGTTGCTAGACTGACCCTAGCTGCAAATAATATTTGCTGCCGCTAGGGTGCGTCTAGATTTCTAGGTTAGCAGTTGACATAAATAATGCTAATTTCTCCCATCTAAATTCCCCAAATAGATAACATTCAGTTTTCACTCACCTATCCCTATTATATAATTTATTAAATATTTCCACTATTCCCTGTACTATGTCAATTGGAATCAGATGAATGTTGGTATCCAACATGGGAGTCCACGAAACACGTGACCACCGTGGAACCAATCGCATAACGGGATAGCTCAGGACATTCAATTCCCTAGTTGGCCAAACCCTCAATGTATACTTATCTCCTTCATAATTGTATCAAATTCCTGAAATCTGTAGCCCATTTTGTAACTATTTTTTGTTACATTTACCTAGGTGATGACCCAGCAGTATGCCTCTTTAAGGACCATTCCAGAGTAAATAAAACATTTTTAATATATAGTAGTAATTAAAAACGGTACCCTAGACTGATTGATGTAATATACAGGGCTTTTTCTGCAATTATTTCAGAAAACAGATGTACAGTTTGGGTGTTTCTGTTTCGGTTTATATTTTAAATAACAAAAGGTTCAGAATTCAATGCGAACTTTGCGCCTGTGCCCTCCGATTCACTGACGCTGAATCTTGCGTAAGCTACTAGCTAGTAATTACACAATGAAACTTTTAACATTTTCAATCGGTCACAATATCGTCCAAGAATAAAAACGAGCATGATACCGGTGTGGGTAGCAACCGTGTAAATATTCTAGCTCTGATTTAATTTTTGTAAATCTTTACCTCTGTTCCTTATCCTATGCATTTGCCTATTTTTCAAGTAGCCTACATTATGCATTTGGATCCCCATTTACTCAATGTGTTATGTTATAAAGATTTAAGTATTTGATCTTAATGTTACATCCTTCAAAGGTGGCCTAGCCCGATTTTAATCACATTGTAGTAAACATTAGCTACTAGACAGGAGCATGACACAGGTTGGATCAAATGTCTGCACACCCAGTTTCTCTCCAGATATTTTGAATTTTATACAGTAGTGTAATATAGCAGTGACACCACATGATGCCTTGATAAACAGAACGGTGGTAGGAGATGGTAAGAGTTATGGAATCAGAAACAAGCAACCTTCTATTTAGATTTACAATGGCTAATAATTAAAGGTCATGAAAACCTGTTAGAATGTACCAACTTGGAAAAAGACAGCTACTGCACTTAGTTCTTTCTTAGTTAAGCTAAAGTTTACAATAATTATTTTTTAACACAATGCACTGCTTTCAAAACTGAAAATAGTTTATTTATGGCCAAATTTGAACATCTAAAATTGCATTTAATCAAGATTAACGACAGAAAATAATGAGATTATTCAGAATTAAAAGTTTAAATCATTTGATAGCACAATAAAATACACGTAGAACGTGGTATACAGTATTTCAGTATGTTTTATTTAGAAAGTCCTTTGCATGTTGTGGTCTTAGGACATTAGGCACGGGGATTGAAACCCATAACTCATAAGTATATCTGGAACAGAGGCCGAGGCAGCATCTTTAGACCACTGGACAACCATAGGCTACCCTTTTTGTTTTCTTCTAATGTCTATTTGTTTTCTTCTAATGTCTATTTGTTTTCTTCTAATGTCTATGATGAACTAATCTACAAGTACCTCAAAGTAAAAAGGTGATGAGTTTGGGTAATCTAGATGTTCTGTTTTGGATTAAGCCTTTGGACAGGGATCTTGCAACAGTCCCAGCTTACATTGCAAAACTAACCTAGGCAACCTGACAGTAACAGCTTACATACTATTGAAATGAGATGCTTCCTGTGTGTGAACAGATTCCTGAAAACGATCATACATAAAGACCCAGTATTGTGTTGAAAATAGCATAGCCAGAAATTTTCTGCAAATAGGATCCTCTGTGTTTTCTTTCACACACGTCACATCAGATGAAAGGCATCTGGATTAAATACATCTGTACAATTAATTAAGTAGTTGAATGAAACCAATAAGATTTTTGCCCCACAGAGAGAAGTTCTGTTGCAGTAGTTATTCATTGATTTGTCCTTATAAAAGCTTTAAAAAAAAACTGAAACTACTAAAACTAAAACTGAAACTAAACTATATCAAATTAAATAGAAATATAAAAAATTTGCTAAAACAGTTTGCAAACTAACTGAAACAAAACTGAATTATAAAGTTTACTTGCAAAAGTAATTGAAATAAAAACTCATTTAAAAACTCAAAACTATAATAACCCTGGCACAGATTTAACTATAATCCATCACAGATACATTTCAAAATTAATTTAAAAACCGCCAAGAAAGCTTTGATAACATACAACATTCCTTCCCTGGCCTCCAATTACTCTTAAACTCTTAACAAAACTAAATGTATGCTCTTCAACCGATCACACCTCAAACCTGCCTGCCCAACAAGCATCACCACACTCGACGGGTCTGTACTGGAATACATAGAAAACTACAAATACCTAGAGGTCTGGTTAGACTCTTCACTTTCCTTCCAGACCCACATCAACCAGCTCCACTCCAAAATTAAATCCAGGATTGGCTTCCTATTCCATAATAAAGCCTCTTTCACTCTTCCTGCCAAACATGCCCTGAAAATGACCATCCTCTCTATACTAGACTTCGGTGATGTAATTTACAGATCTGCATCAAACTCTCTCCTCATAAAATTAGATGTTGTGTACCACAGCGCCATCGGTTTTGTGCCCCAAATAACACCCATCACTGCAACCTCTACAATTTAATCAAATGGCCTTCATTACACACCCGACGACAAACACACTGGTTTCATCTTATTTACAAATGTCTACTAGGCAAAATCACACCTTACCTAAAATCATTACTCTCCAGAGCAACACCCTCTTTGAATCTGCATTGAAGCAGGTATATCTCCCTGATTGCTACAAAAGCCTGCACATCATTCCGCCTCCTCTCCTTCCAATTTTTTGCTGCTAATGATTGGAACGCACTGCAAAAATCATTGAAGCTTGAATCCACTGTCCCTTTAACTACCTTCACAGTTATACTTTCAAATCTATTGACAGACCAATGTACTGTACATGCTGACCCCACCCACTCTTCTTGGCCGTTAATGCATTTTGCACACTTGCACCTGCACAACTGTCATTGTATGTTTTGCACACAGCCTTGATCACTACGCCACCTATAAGTGTCATTTTGCTCAACCCCCTTTATATTACCATAAATCTACCTCTCTCTCCCTCAGACCATATGTCACATTGAATGCATAGTATATAGCCACGCCTCTATACTTACCAAATATTTTCCTCCATATGCTGACATTTGTTGCACTGACTGTAGAAATGACAAATTTGTCTAATTTTGAAGATCTGCACACTGTGTTCTTTTTTTTATTTTATTTTCTGTACTTCTTGTTCTGTAATTCATGTGTAACTCTATGTTTTCTGCACCTTGGCGCTTTTATCTTGGCCAGGTCACCGTTTCAAATGAGAAACTGTTCTCAACGTGCTCACCTGGTAATACAGGTTAAATTAAAATGAGCTATAACAGGCCCCATCTTGCTTCATTAGGTACAGTACAGATTTAACAATAATCTGTCACTGATACATTTCAAAATTAAGTTGAACTGATCACACAATATGCACAAACAACATATAAGCTATCTTAGCCCTTGGCCTACTAGCTAGTGTAGTACAGGTAGTGCACGTTTTGGGAGCTGAGTCCTCTAGCTGTGAGCTCATCACCGGCAGATGCTCTCCACCTGAGGACAGTTTAGTTTGACAGGACTCTGTATTTAGGACTGTATTTAACAGCTGAGAGCATCAAAGCAGAGCAGACAGGGGAGCTGTGTCTCATGAGATGGTACAGCCTGAACTATACTGGAACTACACTGAAACTACAACTTAAGCATGATTGATTTTATAAAGTGTAGTGTAATAAGCCTGATTACATTATAGTAGTGTGCTGTGCTGAGCCTGATTACTTTGACGGAATGTGTTTTTGCTAATCCCTATCTCTCTCCACAAAGTGTGCTGTGCTAAGCCTGATTATTTAATGATAGAGTGTGCTGTGTTAAATTTTATCCTTCACCACAAAGTGTGTTGTGCTAAGCCTGATTATTTAATGATAGAGTGTGCTGTGTTAAATTCTATTCTTCACCACAAAGTGTGCTGTGTTAAGCTTGATTAAGTCCATAGAAGTTAATGTGCCAAGCCTGTCATTTCTATATATTATGGGCTGGGTGGGAGTGTGTTGTGGGGAACTTTAACAGTTGCTCTTGCATGTGATGTGCTATTTAAAGGCCCTGTGAATTGGTGTGCATGCCTTGTCTCCCAGGCCTCTGTTACCCTATAAATTCCTTTAATAAAGACTAAATTATATTTATAGCGGTCTCTCTTTGGAAGACAGGAGTGATTATGCCTTGTTAACAGCCACTATGGGTAGATGCTTGGAACCCTGTGATCCTAGTGGGAATCGTACTAGCATCTTGGCTAGGAGGAGGCTACATAATGAGACACCCCATGAAGTCAAGAGGGTCTGGCTGCAGACCTCACGTGTCAGGCTGCTTCCATTGCAGGCTCCAGTGTCAGGCTGCCTCCAGTTTCAGGACCGGAAATAACAAACTTTTCCAATAGTATCTGTCTGCAGGCTGCAAGACTTCAAGTCACGACCCTTCAAGTTACACCCACTTCCGAAATTACTACGAGAACAGTAAATAGCGTAGATATAACACATGTTACATGGAGTTAACAGCAAGGTTTCTGAGTGGTTATGGTTAGGGTAAGGGTTTGGGTAAGGCTTAGATCGAATTAACTGCAAGGTTTCTGAGTGGTTAAGATTAGGGTAAGGGTTTGCGTAAGGCTTAAATCAAATTAACTACCTACAAAATGTTTGTTATTTTCGGTCCTAACACTGGAGCCTGCAACGGAAGCAGCCTGACACATGAGGTCTGCAGCCAGACACCTCTCCATGAAGTTGGCAATGCACTACATAGGCTAATGGAGAAGGATTAGGCGATGGCCGATAGGGCCACTCTGGATTTGTTTACACACGACCATTTCATTGAACATATATGTAGTGGTGTTGCCACAGTTACCCTAAGAGCTGCTTAGCCTGTCACTTTGGAGGAAACCATGAACATTGTGGCCAAGATGGAGGTTTTTAGGAGTTTAGAGCACAGTCATGCCACCGTAAGATCGACTGAAAAAGATGATAGACCACCATATTGTTAGGCCTTCCAGTAGCCCCTGGGCTGCCCCACTTGTCCAAGATGGGACTGTATGTTTTTGTGTTGATTACCGCCAGCTTATCGAGGTGACTGAGAAAGATGCCTACCCCCTCCCCAGAATTGATGATGCACTGGACAGTCTTAACCAGGCTTGGTGGATCTCAACTCTGGATTTAGCCAGTGGTTATTGGTAGGTTGATCTAGCTCACAGAGAACAAATTGCTTCAGTTAGTGAGTATGTAGTGGCTTTGGCAGACATCTTGTCTATAGTATAGGGGAGACACCAGGCCAAAGCCTCTAGGCGGCAGAAGGCTCCTTTTGACTTCGAGGCCAATTTCAAGTATTATTCAGCGGGTGAATTGGTTTAAGTGAGAAAAAAGGCCAAAAAGCAAGGAGTCTGCCCTAAATTACAGTGGCGGTATAAGGGCCATTTCAGGGTACTGGAACAGGTCGCAGACGTTCTGTATTATATACAGTAGCCCTGGTAGAGGGAGGCCCAGAAATGATGGTGTTGTTTAACCGCCTTAAGCCATTTGTTCCTTCCACCCTAACAGAAGAAGCCCTATCTCAAAGAGCGGCAAGTACCCATCCAGTTTCTGGCCCGAGCATCCCTGGAAGAGGAGGTGACCGGACGATGGCAGGAGGCTGTAGGGAAAGGAGCTGTGCATGACCAGGGGTCCATTCTGGAAGACAGACACCCAAGGTGGGTGAGGCCAGCTGTACCCAACGTGCAAACCATGACTCTAGCAGTGCCAAAATTGTGAGTGAGCCAAATTTCTTGGCTGAGAAGCAACCCCACACATGAATGGTCTCAGGATACTATACTGTTGGCATGACACACGACTGATAGTAGCGCTAATCTTGTCTTGTCTTGGTGTTTTCCAGATGGCCCAAACAATCGAAAAGGGGATTCATCAGAGAAAATTACTTTACCCCAGTCCTCAGCAGTCCAATTCCTGTACCTTTTGCAGAATATCAGTCTGTCCCTGATGTTTTTCCTGGAGAGAAGTGGCTTCTTTGCTGCCATTATTGACACCAGGCCTTCCTCCAAAAGTATTCACCTCACTGTGTGTGCAAACGCACTCACACCTGCCTACTGCCATTCCTGAACAAGCTCTGCAATGGTGGTGCTCTGATTCCACAGCTGATTCCAGACGGTCCTGGCGCATTCTGGACATTCTTGGGTGCCCTGACACCTTCTTCACAACAATTGAACCTCTCCTTGAAGTTCTTGATGTACTGATAAATGGTTGATTTAGGTGTAATTTTACTAGCTGCAATATTCTTGCCTGTGAAGCCCTTTTTGTGCAAAGCAATGATGACGGCACGTTTCCTTGCATGTAACCATGGTTGACAGAGAAATAACAAGGTTTTCAAGCACCACCCACCTTTTAAAGCTTCCAGTCTGTTATTCTAACTGACAAGCTACCACCCTGTACATTTTTCAGCCCATTATCACGGCCAAGCGTGTAATAGACATGCTGGTCCAGCGTGGTCCAGCGTGTCAGTGTGACGCTATGACTCACCCAAGCGTGTAATACACACGCGGGCTCGCTTTTCCATAAGCATGTAATACACATGCTAATTGAGCCTCGCCGGGGACGAAACCACTCTCGTTATCGTGATGCAAGCCTAACATTAACCACTCAGAACCCTTGCGTTTTCTCGATGTAAGCCTTAACCAAACCCATACCCTAACCTTAACCACTCAGAACCCTTGCCATTAGTCGATCTAAGCCTAATTTTGACCACTATGAACCCTTGCTTTTAACGTCTGCATCGCGTGGAATAGTGAGTAAAAAAGTATGTGTGCAACACGTCTGCATCGCGCTGGAATAAAAAATCAATTCTATGCAAAGCGTCCACTTGGATTTGAACTCGGAACCTCCGGGATGTAAGTCGCAGGTTTATACGCCCGTCCACCATCCCCAACCTACCAACCTGCTAAATCTATGCAATTTACACTCTGCTACGTCACCATGCGATTCGATTAGTATCGCCTCCTGGTGGTAGAGTACCTTCGTAATGCTTGTAATATTCACGCCTTGGCGAGGCAAAGCGTGATATTGACCCGCAAAACCCGATGGACCAGCATGTGTATTACATGCCTGGCCGTGATACTGGGTTGAAATTTTTACTTCAACCTCAAATAATGTACCTTCATTCAGCTCATCATCCAGCTAATTAGTAGAATCAGGTGTGCTAAATTGGGGTTAAAGTGAAAACATTCCGGATGGTAGCTCTCCAGAAACAGGGTTGGTGACCCCTGATCTAACTTAATCAGCATGACAGAGCATCTCCAGCCTTGTCCTTGTCAATACTGACATGGTGGCATCTGGTCCTTTTGTGCAGGGCTGAAATGCAGTGGAAATGTTTTTTGGGAGTAAGTTATTTTCATGGCAAAACTGACTTTTTAATTCACTTGTACTCACCATTGTTGATATAAATCCAGCACTAACTCTTTGTATTTAGCTCTGTAGCTATTTAACAGAAATATGTACACAGTTGTATTATCCAATTAACTCGATTCAAGTCAACTGAGTCAACAGTGACATCACTGGTAGAAAATGTGGAAACTTACAGTATCTGATTTGGGAACATCAGAAAGCACTGAGGTTTTATAGTGACTATGATGTCCGAATAATTACCAGCATAATGATTTTGAGGTGTTTAGTGGTCTGGAGTGTCCTTTTAACTCTGCAAAGGTTTCCTTCATCTTTTCCTATCTAGCATCCTTTTGACTGTACCACAGCTAAGGCAGAGTGACTCAGAGACTAGCTCCACAAAAACTAATCAAATGTGCACCTTAAAAAGGATTTCAGCATTCATGTCATTCAATTTTGAATATCGTTTTTTTAGTATGGCAATTTGTGAGGAGAGCTTTTGTGATGGCACAATATTATATTATATTTTTTTGTCAAGACTTTGCACATTTTTTGCTGTAATCTTTCCTTAGTCAGTGACAAAGTATATGACTGATGACCTACTTAAAACATATGTTTATAACCGGAGTTATATGACCTAACTAGGTACGGTGAACAGCTAACTAAGCCTCAGGCTTAAGCTACATTGGATGTCATTGTAGCTTCTCACTACAGGGCAGCCACTAAGTTTGATTTTAATTAAAGAATTTAAGTACTCTTGTTGCTCTCAGACGCATTGGCAGGCAGACCAATGGATATGACATAAATCATCTATGGTAACGTTTGAAAATACTATATTAAGAAACTGATTTAGTATGGAATTTTCCTTTAAGTGCGCTGGAAATGTCCACCAAATGCACCATCCATAGAAAGGATTTAGGCTTCACAAGATGTTATTGAGTCATTTGTCTGTGTTGCTTGTAGGCAAATTGAAAAGCGTCTACAATGTCTCAAATCATGTTTTCTATGTGGGACAGAACCAAAGGCTTAAATATTTTCATTGTGACACATGTAAATGTAACAGGGCAGTAATCATTGATGACAGCAAGATGACTCTTCTTGGCCACTAGGCATATGATAAAGGATTTTACTATGTGCTCTCTCATCAAGCACACCTAAAATGTTCTTGTGACGGCACTTCAGAATATGCTTGCTGATATTATCTAGGCCAGTATCTTCCTTATGTTGATATTCATTTTAATGCCCTATCAACAACATCTGCTTATTCTACAACATAATCATCTTCCCCTTTTGCTCAAGGTAAATGTAAATAATATCTCATCCATTTTAGTAACAGTTCAGACTATATAATTTAGAATAATTAGACATCAGACTCTATGTAGAATTAATACATTGACTATTTTTGTAACATGTTTTGGATTTAGTGAAGTTGGTTGCTAGTCTAAAAAAATTGTAGACTCTTCCAAGAATCCCTCGTTATTTCTTTTATTTTTAATTTATTTGTCTGTTCAATTCAGCTGAATAAATTGTTGTAATTCATTTTGTAATCCAGGTCTTCAAATATAGTTTCACTGTTTTTGAAGGGGACATCGATATCCTCAACAAATAGAAAACATATCTGAGAAAGCCGCTACGGTCTGATCCTATGTTGTATTTTCTGAGAACACAGTCCAATCAGGAATTTCAAAGCAGTCTTTCAATTCTGCACTGGCGGTGTCATTCCACTATTTTGTAGAATTTACTGAGAGCTCTGTCACTATGAGGATTACTTAAAGATTTCAGTTGAAACTAAGGGGTCTGCCTGGCGTAGTGTGCTATGTCGCTAATAATAATACTCTTATTATCTACTGTATCCCAAATTCCAGGCAGCACTATGCCAATTTGTGCTGCCTTGTTTTGGAGTATCTGAACCGATATTCAGGCTTGAACCACTGACTATCATGATGTAGACTGTCCTGCAATAGCTAGTTTAATTTCTAAATGAACCCAGACTGCAGTGGTAATGTGGTGTAATGGCTTGTCTAGAACCTTCACTGTGTGCAACAGCAGATGGGGAACATTTGAAATGACAGCTTTGGCTGTAGGGATACTGCATTGTCTGTGGTTTCACTGTACGGTCTGACTGGCTGGCCACCTCTGCCTGGCTTACATATGCTCCTTTTTAGATATTTTATCCAGACCTTCCTGGGTTCAACTCAGTGGCATAGCCACAAATTATTTTTTGGATAAGCCTGAAAGAGCAAATTCGTCACGCGCACTGCCATATTGCAATCACCAGAGGGCTTAAGCAGAAATACACAAGCCAAGCAATTGGGACTACTGTCTAACAAGATAATCTGTATCTTTGTTTATGCCTAGGTGGGCAGTAAAAAACATGCCTGCGTGTTATAATGCATGGTGTTTACATTGTTAATGTACTACTTTGAAAATTGTATTGGCTCTTAACTTTGATGGCATCTGGTCTGCATTTGGAGCGTTCTGCATTACAAGGTGCAGACAAACTTATGTTTTTATACATATATATATATACAGTGGGTACGGAAAGTATTCAGACACTCTTTGTTTCATAGCTGCCATTTGATAAAATCAAAAAAGTTCATTTTATTTCTCATGAATGTACACTCAGCACCCCATCCTGACAGAAAAAAACAGAAATGTAGAAATTTTTGCAAATTTATTAAAAAATAAAAACTGAAATATCACATGGTCATAAGTATTTAGACCCTTTGCTGTGACACTCATATTTAACTCACATGCTGTCAATTTCTTTTGAACCTCCTTGAGATGGTTCTACTCCTTCATTGGAGTCCTGCTGTGTTTAATTACACTGATTGGACTTGATTAGGAAAGCACACACCTGTCTATATAAGACCTTACAGCTCACAGTGCATGTCAGAGCAAATGAGAATCATGAGGTTGAAGGAACTACCCGAGGAGCTCAGAGACAGAATTGTGGCAAGGCACAGATGTGGCCAAGGTTACAAAAGAATTTCTGCAGCACTCAAGGTTCCTAAGAGCACAGTGGCCTCCATAATCCTTAAATGAAAGAAGTGTGGGACAACCAGAACTCTTCCTAGACCTGGCCGTCCAGCCAAACTGAGCAATAGTGGGAGAAGAGCCTTGGTGAGAGAGGTAAAGAAGAACCCAAGGATCACTGTGGCTAAGCTACATAGATGCAGTAGGGAGATGGGAGAAAGTTCCACAAATTTAACTATCACTGCAGCCTTCCACCAGTCAGGGCTTTATGGCAGAGTGGCCCGACGAAGGCCTCTCCTCAGTGCAAGACATATGAAAGCCCACATAGAGTTTACTAAAGCACACATGAAGGACTCCCAGACTATAAGGAATAAGATTCTCTTGTCTGATGAGACCAAGATTGAACTTTCTGGTATTAATTTTAAGAGTTATGTGTGGAGAAAATCAGGCACTGCTCATCACCTGCCCAATACAATACCAAAAGTGAAACATGGTGGTGGCAGCATCATGTTACGGGGCTGTTTTTCAGCTCCAGGGAAAGGAAGACTGGTTGCAATTGAAGGAAAGACTAATGGGGCCAAGTACAGAGATATCCTGGAAGAAAACCCAGAGTGCTCAGGACCTCAACAAGACAATGCACCCTAAGCCCACAGCTAAAATAACGAAGGAGTGGCTTCGAAACACCTCTGTGACCATTCTTGACTGGCCCAGCCAGAGCCCTGACCTAAACCCAATTGAGCATCTTTGGAGAGACCTGAAAATATCTGTCCACCTATGTTCACCATCCAACCTGATGGAACTGGAAAGGATCTGCAAGGAAGAATGGCAGAGGATCCCCAAATCCAGGTGTGAAAGACATCATTCCCAAGAAGACTCATGGCTGTACTAGCTCAAAAGGGTGCTTCTACTCAATACTGAGCAAAGGGTCTGAATCCTTATGACCATGTGATATTTCAGTTTTTCTTTTTTAATAAATTTGCAAATATTTCTACATTTCTGTTTTTTTCTGTCAAGATGGGGTGCTGAGTGTACATTAATGAGAAATAAAATGAACTTTTTTGATTCTATCAAATGGCTGCAATGACACAAAGGGCCCTATCTTGCATCCAGCGCAATGCAGAGCAAAGTCTGAACGCAAGTGTTGTTGCTAGTTTAAGACTGACGCAGTTGTCATTTTCCCGCAGGCGCCCGCGTTGTTTAAATAGCAAATGCACCTGCGCCCATATTTGTGCCCATGGGGGTGCTGGTCTAACAGGGAGGTGTGTTTAGGATAATTCTGGGTGTATTGCTATCTTGAGGCATCGGAAAGTGATCGCACCATTGACCAACAAAAACCTGGTCTAAAGTCAATAGCGCAGCACATCATAGTTATTTTAACAGCCAATTAGTCAAATGCACCTATGGCATAGGCACAGCGCGTGCACACTATGCTGTTTGCACACACACACAGGGAAGTGCAGCAGCACACAAACATGCAAAAGATTACAAATAAAAATATTACGGTGCAAATACGCCAGCATAATAGCAATGTGCTAAAGGTACAGATGCGCCTGGCTCTTAAAGGGAATGGGAGATGAATCTCTGTTTGGTTTATTGCATGTTACGCCCAAAACATGCCTATTAATTAATGAAGACACATAGTACAACCCTTTTAGACCATGCGCCCGGCGCATGGAACCTTTTATCCACTGTTAAAATAGCAAAAGTGGGATTTGGACCCACTTGCGCCATGCGCTTCACGCCATGCACTTAGATCGTTAAAATAGGGCCCAAAGAGTGAAAAATTTAAATGGGTCTGAATACTTTCCATACCCACTGTATATATTAATATAGCTAATCCAATGTATCTGCCAGACTACTCAAATGACAGTAGAGCTTGTCATTTATGGAGGACCGAGTCTGCCAAAATAAGAAATAAATAAATATATGCATCAAAAAAAATATTTATACATAAAAATAGAAAAATGTAAAATTATACATTTATTAATCAATATTATTTCCCCATTTATTTATTTCCGTGATCATTTATTTCAGTTTTTATACATTTTCATATTAATTTATTTCCATATTCATTTATTTCTGTATATATTTATTTCTGTATTTCCAGATCCTTAAGCTAATGAGGAGGCTGTCAAAGCATGTCACCGTGTCACCTTTTTCCCATTGGTTGATCTGTATCAGAGTGTGAAGATCGATTTTACATGCCTAGATTACTACGTTCGTAGGCGGCATATTTCGATATACAATTCCGTTAACGCCGGAGCAGTCGGACGCCCTTCTCGTTGTAGCCTATCCATTTCATCAAAGAATAGAACCGGCAGTGCAATGTTCCGTTGTCGTGAAAACGCACGCACACAAACACACCAAGTCACCCACACACACACAGAAACTAAGTTCGCCGGAGCGAGAGAGCAGCTACGGTAGTTAACGGAGCACAACAGGTGACACCGAAGCCACAAAACGCAACTAATT
>JACXGM010001521.1:0-41988 GCA_016801145.1 Umbra pygmaea
CCTCCCTCCCTCCCTCCCTCCCTCCCCACCTCCCTCTCTCTCTCGCCTGTTTTATAGATCACTTTCACTGCTGTGACAATTTTCTGGCTGCTAGCAGTGGGGTCTTTGCTTCTAACTGTTTAACGACTGGTGTGATATCAATGTGGACACGGTGAAACACACAGACAGCACCCACCATATTTTACACTCACACAACTATACACAGTTTATCCTGCTCACAAAATAACATACAGTTTACACAGCTACACAATTACTAATTGGTTTAAACACTTACTCAGTTGCACATTGGTTATGAAGCTACACAACTGCACAGTGGCTTTCGATAACACTGGTTGGTTTAATCGGGTGCATTTGCTTTAGTTTGGCTCATCTTTTATAATACATGGGTCAATAGATCCCTCAAACTATCAATAAGTTCCACCTTAACTGTGAGCACTGTGCAAAAACACATCCTGTGTACTGTATCTGACAGCCTTATCAAACATACAGCCTTTGGTATGGTACGGTGTGTGTTGGTCTGAGGAGCTAATTGTCAATCCACAATAAGTGGTGTAGTGATCAGGCGGGATCAGAGAGCAGGGATGAGATTTAACCTACTCAGAGGACACTCAGACCAAGGTAAAAGTGTCTGTGTCTCCCTGTTCTGGGTGAGAGGTCTGGAGGTCTCTCTCCTTTACCTATTCACACCCAAGTAATGCGTCGTGTCCGCAGGCGTCTTTAACCAGGGAATCAATCACAGCACCGCTGCAGGGCCATTCCCAGCTAGCCGCCAATGCTGCTAGCGCAGTTCCATTCTCATTTAGACGGGCCGGTGGAAGCAGGTGATTAAAGCACATTTAATCCTGCCCACGTTTGCCTCTACCTTACCTCAGAATAGATCTGTCCCCAGCCCAGAACCTGTAGTTAGTGTTGCTTTACTGTACTCTGAATGATTAGGGCTGTGCGGTGGAATAGATGGCATGGTGTAGGGTAGAGGCAGCCATAGCCTATAATAAATATCCAAGGTGTGGTGGTAAACTGAGCACAGGAGTTGACTCATTCATCGGAGTGCGAGTTGGTCCGGGCAATGCTACAGAGAGTTGATGAGGTGGTTTGGGTTAGCGTTTATGTGAAACACTATCAGGGATGTCTCAGAGGTGAAGTAAACAGATAGGTACTGGGCATTTACAGCTGGATAGAGGAAAAAACATGAGATTTGATAATGGTGCTGAGAAATAAACCAGACCTCTCTCATTTGCTTCCTGTACAGATGCTATGTTATAATTTAAAGCAGGTGTTCAGAGTGGGGAAAATTATTCGGAAGCCACAGGAAATAGTGAATATATGCATGAAAAATAAAGTTTTTAATTAAGGCACCTGTAGTGCTCACAGGCATATACTGTAACCTCCCTCTCACTCCTTGCTTCATTTGTGTATGAATCTAACCCGAGTGCCCCAGGGCAGTGAAAGGGATGTTGCCCTGCATAGAGTGACAGCTTTTTGATGGAGAGACGGAGGGTACAACGGGTGTCCAGACTCCCTGTGGTCACCAAAGATCCCATGCCCTTATCGTAAGAGTAGTTACCTATCTAGTATCCTGGCAAAATATCTAATGTGGATAAAAAACAGGGCCCCCTACACATCCCCCAGCTTCCAGTTAGCTTGATCGCCTCCTCTTGTCCTCTTGTACCTATAACAATGTGTTCTCAGCCAGTGTAATGCAACATGTATTGTTAAAATACCACAGACACACAAGCCTTCCATGCAGTGGGCTTAGCAACACAGTAACATGAAATTAAATGCCGTTATCAGGTCTCTGGTTGTGATTCCCCCCCATTCCCCCTTCAGCAGTCTCCTTTATGACTGTCATCATATCAGGTGTAATTTTCCCCTTCATCCAGCCTGGTGCTACACAAGGTTAACAAAGCCCTTTATCAGAAAGCACTCTCACTGCTCATGAGACTGCCGTCACATTTTGTCTAAGATGTAAAAAAGAGGGGTGGGGGGTGCTTTAACAGAGTATTGAGTGAGCTCTGCTGTCTCACGGGCCAGTGTCTCAAGCCTAGGCCCAAATAGCATTCCCCATTTAGTGTTGCCTATTGAAAAGAATCTCAGGGAAAGGGCTCCATTTGAGACATGGCCTCCATTATAGTCTATTCAAATGACATGAAGCCCCAAGGACTACATCACTCTGTCTCAAGGCACCATACATTACAGCCTGCTAATGACGGCATGAAATCACACCCAATTTCTGTAAAGGTGTTGTGTAATGGGATTACCATAACTCCATGAAATATTGAACACTCTTGATGCAAATAATGAATCGGAGGGTATGTGGGCCTGTGTGTGTGTGTATACGTGTGTGTGTGGGTGTGTGTGTGCGTGCGTGCGTGCATGCGTGTGTGTATGTGTGCGTGCATGCGTAGGTACAGGATTGTGCTCTTTTTTTTAAAGCCATTTTCATGAGCAGTAATTGTTTATTTACAAAATACCACTATTTACAATTTAAATAATTAAGGAACAATAAATGGTCACTATACATGTTAAGCCTCTCCTTCATACATTTTTAACATAGTTCACAAACAAACAAAGGTGAAATAATATAAAAATAAAAAATACAATGATATATTAATAAAATATGTTTTTTGTTGTAAGATTTTTTTCTCACGGTCAAAAGCAAGTATTTTGTAGTTGGACGACATTGCCAGATGCTAACCGAGCATTTCCTTCCATCCCTCAAGGAAGTGACATTTAAATGGTTGCTCAGATGCAGACAGCTTCCACTGTGTTTCAACAATAATGTTCTTCAAATGTCTTTCATGACACTTCTAGCATACAAGATATCAAATACCTTTTGAACAAGACAAGTAATGTTTGTTACTTATTAATGTCTTTATGTTCATTTACATTTACTATAATGTTTTCACAATATTTTAACAATGGCCTAGGACTTTCGCGCAGTACTGTACCTACGACTGTGTGCCTGTTCGTTGTAGGTGTAAGGAACTACGGAAGAAAGAGTCTGAATGGAGTAGCATAAAGGGAAACAAACTGTGTCTGAGGTAAAGACAGCAGTCATAATACACTGGTGATAAAAGGTTGGAAGAAGAAAGGAGATTCTATAGAAGGCAGTTAAGATGGCCACCAATAGGCTAACAGAGGCCAAGGACCATCATCTACTGTTATCTGTCCTGTTGGAAAGGTGACAAGACTCGCACTTTACAAATGAGCAAGCACATCTATGCAATAGCTGAGGAGTATCCGTGGTAACCTGTGTTCAGGCGGGGGGGTGTCTATCTGCAGTTTTTTCTCCCTTGTTTACTGTTTGGTAAGTTATCTTTAGCTTTGCGTGATAGGCTTGTCGTATTACTATTTCAGAACGCCAAAAATTTACAGCCAATTCTTCAGTAGCCCCAAATAACATGTTTGGACTGGAACTTAGAGACTCTCCTGCTAGGAGGATGGCTGAAGTGAATGGCTGAAGTGGGTTCTCCAGACATGCTGGAGAAATGGGAGAGTGCCTCCAGCCCTCCCACTTCCCCTGTCCTTCCTTCGTAAAAACACTGGACCCTTCCGGATCATTCTGGAGGTTTACTGCTCAGTCGGGCCTGCTAATTACTGCAGGACGACAGCCTCAGACACCTGTCTGCAAACCTGAACAACAAGGTACAGCCAGAGGAGTGTAGCTGTGTCTGACTGTGTCACTCTAAACTAAACATCTGACAATGCTTGGCTTAATGTAGGGAACCTTATAAGCCATAGAGACCAATTTCCATGTCCAAAGAAGTGTACTAGGATAGAGATTAGAGTGAACATTTTAATTTCAGCCTGGAACTCCCACAACCTTTCGCCTGCTTATTCTTTGTTTTTTAATGAGGATTCTATATGCAGGGATGTCAGTGAGGTGACGTGATATTAAATATGTACGACATGGGGACAGAGGGGGGGTGGAGAAACGTGTAACTCCTACAGTGAGACATGACCTCCGCTACAGTAAATGTCACCTTGAAGGCACGGCTAGACTCCGTAGGAGACCCTCTGTTTTCAGCTACCCAGAGGAATGCTAACAGGGCGCAGCGGGAAACGCGCGCGAGTGTTTCTGAACTACCACTGTGCAACCTCACAAGCTGGCTGCTGTACCAGCTGGAAGCCAACGGCTGCCGTCTCCGGTGTCTAGGCTGGCATGAAGGAAGGAGACCTGGGTGTAACTAAGAGACACTCTCGTCTGGTGTGGGATCCCGTAGCAGCGGCCGGCGCACATGCGCAAACAGCGAAGTGGAGTACTGAATGGTTGTGGCTTTTAAGAGGTTACCACACAAGTTGAGACCATTTCTCATGCTGACTTCATAAAAGTCCCAGCATTCCCCACCGCCCCCTCCCCTTCTCCCATCTCCTCCCCTTTCGGGATGCTCTGCTGCTGGGAAGACCACGGTGGGGTGAGTGGGTGTTTGGGAGGGGGGGTCAGATGGACTGTCCCATTCAATTAGGTCAGCAGCTCCTTCACAGTAACTCCACTGATTGACTTGAATCGCCGCCGTTTCAACTCTTTTGTCCAGCTCGGTCGACCCTGCCTGTTCCTTCTAATTGAAAGTAAAACAGCTCAAGGAGGTTTGAGCTCAGGCCACCTCAGAGGCAGGAGCCGGCTTGTCTTTTGTTGGGCATACGGGGAACAGAGGTTCCCCCGTGGCTGAATGGAAAAGCAGGATGAGAGCCTGAAGCTGACCGCCTTTCCCTGCCATGAGAGTCACTTCCATAACAGTTGTGTGACTGTGTCTATGTATGTGTGTGTGTGTTTGTGATAGCACTACTTCCTACTGCGGACGGAAATTAGCCCAATCACGGCAGATAGAGAACTCTTCAGAGTGCAGCCCAGCTAACAGCCCCTCCTAGACCTATAAATCTCCCTTTATAAACAAGGCCTGAAAGAGAGATGGTGGAGGGAGAGGGGAGAGAGGCTCAGGACCCTATCTGTTAACCCCACTACAACAGGTCTAGTCCCTCCCCATGGCTGGAATGACCATTAGGACCCGCCCCCTGGAAGCGGCACCACGAGTCATTTGCGTGGCAGAGCAGTAACCCCGATCACTTCCCCAGATGTACAGGTCAGACAGGAAGTGGTCCTGGGGTCAGCTCCTCCTCCTCTCCCCCTGGTGTGACCCACAACAGACACCTTCCAATAAAACGGTCCAATCACAAGCTGCTGGGGCTGGATTGGGCAGTGGCTGGGGGACGGGATGAGAGCAGTTGGCCAGACAGGCAGTCAGACAGACAAAGACCTTGACCACTGCAATTAGACTTAACTGTCTGTCTGTCTATCTGTCTGTCTGTCTCTGTCTGTCTGGCTGGCTGGGTGACTGACTGGCTGGCCGTTGTCTGACAGTCTGTCTGTTCGTTAACTTTTATAATTGACAAATAAATTGATTAGAACAGTAATACTAGTATACCATATCATAGCTCTAAATGTCCATGACCTTATAAACATTTGCCGTAGTAGAACACATGACAATATAGACTGCGTGTCAGTGGGAGAATATGACGGGTGTCTGTGCTGAGTGTCAGCGTGCTGTAGCAAGTCACTGTCACTGCTGTGCAGAAGCCATTACGTGCACCGTGGTTAGACTTACTGACTAGCTTTTCACCATCTCCAATGACCATGGAGAGCTGTGGGAGGAAATGGAGTCTGAGTATCCCATAAAACTTTCCATTATTGCATCTTCAGCCAAATGGAGACGTACATTTTAATGAATGCTTCTTTTTCCCCCAACAGCCAAACAAATCCCAAAGAAAGATGGCTAATGAAGACCTCAAGATATTTACGATGGGAAAGTGTCCTCATTCCAGTATGTATCGTGTGGCATGTTTCAAAATTGTCTTTATTATATTTGTTCCAAGCCAAACTTAATTATATTCTCTATGACTTGCACGAGGTAGATTTTTGAACAAGGACTGTGACCTCTTGAATTTGAACACAGCTGGATTCTTAACAGAAGAGTGACAGAGAAAGAGAGCGGCCTGGCTAAGAGGAATTCCTGTATTAGCGTCACTGTTAAGGCAATCAGATTCAAGACTCCGCTCACTGGCAACACTTCAAATACAGTTCAACTGCTCAGCCCAAGGACAAGTCACTGGCAACCTGGATTACACAAACACACACATACACAGGTGTGTATATGCACATGCTCGCATCCACACACAGGCTACTTCTCTCGCCAGTGCAGTGGAAAGCGACCCCCGGAACAGATGTCCAGCTAACAGTGAATGTGCCAGAGACCACGCTGGCTCCTCTGCTCAATACCAGGGAATCAGTCTCTTTAAAACCAGCATTAGCACTCCATGTCCCCAGTCAGTATTTGCTTGAATGATTTGTGGGCTCCAGAGACTAGGGATGTGCCTTTTTGTAGTAAGCCAACAATCCAACTACCCCCCCACCAAACCCCCTTTCACCCAGAATGCTTTGAGTCTCTTCCCTGCTGTCTTTGAACCTAGATCAGAGGAAAGTATTTTGGCACACATGACGCCAGTCGATCAGGTGCAGGGATAGTCTCCTTTTGAGTGGTCTGTTGTTTTAATAATGCCCCCCTTCTTCTCTCCACCTCCTGTACCCCCCTCCTTCCCCCTTTCAAAATCATTACTGCCCCCCTCGGATTTGTTTCAGCCTGCAGCCACGAAATGACGATGTATACAACTAGCTGTAGAAGGAGAGCAATGGGAGGCAGTTAGGGAACACGGGTCCCTGGTCGGGCAGACGGATCACTCATCTGTACTGTCCCCAGATCAGCCTGGGAATGTATAGTGCTAGAGGATTAAACCCCAGGCCTGATCGCTTCACAAGAAAGACACAACAACCCTGACTAATAAGAAAGTGGTCCTGGATTCGAGAGTGAGCTTCATGCAAATGGACTTGATTTATAGATAGTAAAAACAGGAATACGAGTTGGAAGTGAGTGTCCGTCCTGAGGTTGAGAGTTTGGATGTCTCTTTATTCAATAATTACGAGACAGGAGTTGTGTCCCCACACTCAGTTAGAGCAGTTTAATATGCCTGTTTTGTTTTTTTATCTAGTCGATCTGCCGTGTTTTTGTGTGAGACCAAAAACAAATTATTTTATATTTTACAGGTGGAAGGTGATTCGTAGAGATTCTCCGTAACCACAGCTTTTAGGCCTGTCAACCACCAAGCCTGTTTATCCAGCAGATACATATATATAAAATGGTCGAGTGAATCAAAAGAGCTCGACGTGAGCAGTCAACTGAGGTATAGACAGAAAGGGCGGTTTCAACGACCACAGTGCAATTTTGTGTAAATTTGGCTTTAAAACCACAGGGTGTTTATTGTGAGCTATCATATAGACCCTGTCAAAGCCACCGCCAATTATTGCCATTAGGCTTCCATCCTGTCAGTGCCTGTCCCCGTGTCCCAGAACGCCCCCTCTCTCAGCCCTGTAATCTGTGCTCACTTTTGATCCATCAGGCCACCAGAAACAGACAAATTGTTAAATCTCTTCTCCCTTTTCGCTGCTTGTCTGAAGCAGAGGGCTGGGTGCTAAGTCACCGTCAGTGACTTTTTCCTATTTCATTTCTCTCCATCCAGCCTGGCCCTTCAAGCCCAGTGACAGGCGCAGAGCCACCTGACTGATGCTTGCATTGTGTGCACTGAATTGAAAAGGAAAGGGCCATTAAAGTATGGTGGTTCTGGTGGGAGAACATGGTGGGGGGGTGATATGTGGCAGTGTTGCTTCTCCTCTGGCTCGGTAACAACCGACCCTGCTCTTTGACAGAGAAACGTGGGTCGAGGATGATTCGTGAGCACTCGGATGCACCTCTGTTATGTGTGATGAAAACACTGTCTCTAATGTACCCCCCACTCCCAGACAGGCTGCTGCCAAACAGTTCTTGACTATCACTAAGTACAGGATGAGGTTATACTGTAGATATTGTCGACAACAAACAAACTCTCATCTTCCAAATTCAACTCCAGTCAGGTGCGTAGGATGAGGCGAAGGAGGTACTGAGTATATAGGACCCTATTGTGAGGAGGGGCCTTGAAATGCAGGGGTAAAGAGGGGAGGGGCCCTTTGATGGGGCCCATAATTTCATACAAACCTGACTGCAGTGGATGTGTCTCAAATGTCCCCCAGTTTTTGGAGTGTGGTACTTTTGACTAGAACTGGGGCGCCATTTAAGATGCATTCAGAGTCTTGGATGAATGTAAGCGAGTAGTGAATGTGAAGGGTGTGTAGAAAAAGCCCCCCCCCAGATGAATGAAGGCTGGCACCCCTCCCTGGGTGATGTCATCCTCTCTCCTCCCCACCTCCTCTGGACCTTAGCCCAAATCTCCCCATTGAGACCCACCACCACCCCTCATTTCACTACTCCAAAACAGAGCCCCTACCGACACTATCACCCCCAGCCGACAATGCTCAACAGAGAGGCCTTTCGGGGACTCGTCCCTCCTTTGTCCCCTTCACCCCGACAGCCAGGCGACACTCACGTGTCCATGCTACAGTCGCTGTAACATACACCGCTGTGTTAGTGTGGCGGAGACGTGCGCTGCAGTGAGAACTGTGCATTTACAGGCCCAGCAGGTGGATGTGGTGAGCAGCACAACACAGGTGTGGCCCAGCTAGCTCCAGGTCCGATTGGATCATTAGGATGATCACAGGCACTCAACAGGGATTAGGTGACTTTGTAAAGGTAGCAGACCTCGCCTCTCCTCTCATTGCTCTGCCCAGTGGCCACTTATGAGCTATCAACAGTGGACTGGAATCGCTCCTTGGTGGACAGCGCATAAGGGACCGTTCCAGGAATTGGAATGTGTGTGTTTTCAGGTTTCAGGGGATGATGGGCTCAACCAATAGTGTTTGTATCTAGGTAATCACCACACTGAACACTGAGCAGATATATTGGTCCACCGCTGAGATGTCACACTGTCCTAATCTGTCAGACACATGCTTAAAGATATACAGCATATGGGTACACTCAATCTTATACACACACTTAAAGATGCACAGTGTATAATACACTCAACGCACACTGAGATAAGCGGGATGAAGTTTCAGTATGAAGCGGTAAGTGGCTCATTCTGATCATCCACTACAGGACAATGAATCGATAGATTTTCAATCCAGGCTACGAAACCATTTTCATTATTAAGGACCATGGTCAATTTGAGTAAAATATTTATAATATCTATACACATTATAACTGCATTATAAAAGATTTGCACGCGAAGGTAAAAACAAACTATGCAGATCAGTGAAACATTGTGGACATTTAAAATAAGCCAATAACTGTCCGACCTTAAATTGTTCCTGTTAGTCTGCTAATTTCCTAAACACCTTTTTTCACAAAGCCAACAGGAGCAGGGAAGAACAGTGTTTCCTTAAGTTGCTATTTTTGCTGCTCCGATGAATACAAACTTTGGCACAGATGGTTCTTAAAAATAGCTTGGACAGGAATCCTCCCCTCTTGTCTCTCTCTCTGTCTCCCTCTATTTTCCTCCCTTCCTCAGGGGTTTTGACCAGATTTGAGAGGAGAAAAAATGCAGCAGCAGTCAATGGTTTGGAGAAGGAATCAACACAAAAGGCTTATTTCAGTGTGGCTCTTTTCAAGGCTCCCGGATAATGTCGATCCCCTGTTTTGTGTGTGTTTTCAGGGTCAGAGGAGGGCACATTTAGCCAGCAAAGGCAAGCTGGTCATTTTGCCACAAACTTCGGTGGAAATTTCCACCTCTTTTTGAGCCTTTTTTCTGGTGTGTTTCTTTAGCTTTAAGACACAAGCAGAGTTTCACACATGACCTCACTGAGAAGAGTGTTGAATGCAGCCTGGGCGCTATTAAGATGGTACCGAACTTGTGGCCGAGGAATGCTTCACCATTCGAGATTGCTTCCTTTCAAAATTCTCTCTAAAACTTCTTCGAAAAACTGTGGTCTGGGAGGGAGGGGGCGCTAGTCTCCCCCCTGCCAAGATGAAAGTTGAATCCACTTTAAAGTGGATTAGAGGAGCAAAACATTGAAACAATGGGAGGTGAAAAATCAAATTAGGCTCTTAAACATCAAGAAGAGGGCCTCGAATAGCACAGCTTCCTCTGCTGTAATCTGTTTACTTTTGGTGAGTGATATGTTCACCAGCAGTATCACAACCTGTGTCCTAGTAGTGGAGCCTGTGATGAGAACTGCACAGTACAAATAAATATGTGTACATTTCGCTTTATCTACATGCAACATGCTGAAGGCGTTGAAAGGCTTGTGCTTTTGATGGAGAGGTAGGTAAAACACCTTCACGACACACAGGGCCATTTTAACCTTTACAAAACACACCAGACCTTTCAGGATAAATGCTACTTCGGGCAATGTGGTTGTGCAATCTCCCTGTCTGTCGTTCTGACAATCCTCTCTCTCCTCCATCTCCACACACTCTCTGTCTCTCTCTCGCTTTCTCTTTATCTCACTCCCTCGCAGTCTTCCTCCACCCCCCCCCACACCCGCCTTCATGTTGAGGGGGTGATTTTGACTAAAGAATGCCCCAGCAGTGTTCCATGTTGCATTGTTCACGCTCAACCTCCAATTTGCTCTCCACATTCTGCAGCCGCGTCCGAGACGTTACGCCGGCTTAAGGGACAAATCGCACACACACAAAAAAACAGAAGAGAAAAGGCTAACCCTTCACAGCAATGCAATTATCGTAGCATCTGAAGCCGACAGCCGCCGCTGTTTGGCTTTTGTGGTGGGGCTCCTGCTCGTTGCTGGTGCCTGTACTTCAGCAGCTCACCTAATAGCCATAGCAGCAGCAATTTTTACGGTACAAGACATTAACATGGCTACACTCCCCAACAATTGCCACACTGAAAGGGACTTTAAAAAGAGCAGCCGCTTCGCCTGCCTAAGTAGGCCACAACCTGTCAGACAGAAAGACAGCTAAGGTGTTTATTACACCTTAAGATAGCAGAGGGACGACAAGACTAAATATGATTTAACAATGTTCATGGTCTGTCCACTAAACCATTTGTCAACTACCTACTTTGACGTTCCCTTGTGATGAGAATGCAGCATATACCGTCCAATGCATCTATACCATATATATTATCCACATAAAGAGAAAAGAGAGGAAAAATTTGATCCCCCTAAAAAGAAATATGCAATTTATATGTTTAAAGACTATAATGTCATAATCCGGCTTGATTATGGAATTTCATAGCAAATGTAGCCAGATTTTACAATATTCTAGTCACCAAAACCACCAAAAAATATGTGAGCTACAGAAATGGTAAATAAACCTGTGTGTAAAATTGTGTGTGTGACAGGTGGACAATTTCACAATTAGCCATGCAATGAAGTTTATCATGGCTATATACCCTAAAATGTCTAAGTTAAGACACAAATTATTATTTAACATTTCATTCGAAAGTTTCAAGTGTCTTTTTTACTTTAATATGACTATTATTTTCCCAAAAACATATCATCCAATACTTGGCTGGATGTAATCCGATGTAATCTGCAAAAACATTGTATTGTATCCAAGCTGCTTTTATCTGAAGTCGCACATCTGTTAATTTAAGTGTTTGCCATTCTTATCACACCTGCAAAATTACTGTGAATTTATTTCTTTCTGTATTCAGAATTTGCAAGTGTACAGTGTTGGTAAATAGTGTTGGTTTAAACTAATAGAAGGAAATGTGTAATATTTGACTAGGAAAAAACGAATTATCATCTATATGAAATATGGTCACTGCCTCTATCGCTCTCTTATTTCTTCTTTCTGTCTCTTGCTCCTTCTCTCTCTCACTCTCTCCCTCTCTCTCTCCTTCCTCCTCTTCACAGACGTGCGCATGCAGCGGCGAGAGCCCCAGCAGGCGCGAGGTGAATAGCCAGGCAGATGAGCAGAAGGGGGTGCCTCTAAACAAAGGCGTTTAGAAAGAGAAAGTTAGACACAAAGAAACAACGCGGAGCAAAATGCAGAACACCGAGGATAGAAAACCGGTCGCACTCCCACACAAAACAAGAGCTACCGTTGAAAAGACCATCTGTGATTTGAAATGGATGAGTGTTTTGTGTCCTACGTTTTGCTTCACTAAACGGGAGGAGCCGTGAATGGGGTTGCAACCAATCAGTAACTTAAAAAGACCATAAACAAATACATGTGAGAATGGATCCCTTTTGCAGACCCCCACATAGGACAAATTATGGGGCGAGTTGGCAGACCCAGCTATTTCCAAAAACAAAAATCTGGAATTAACCCAATAGGTAATTTAAATGTGTTTCTTCCAACTTGTAGCAGTTTCGTAGTACATGGAGCAGAGAAGTGTGTGAAAACGTCACGCTTGTTTAATGATGTTAAATTACTCGTGATCATTTAGACGTATTATTTCAAATTAACGTTATCGATCAGTTATTGAGCAAAATGTGTATAAAAACATAGCCTATTAGTATACTATTCACGATAATAGCCTAATCATAGCGTAATAATTATTACAATTCATAAATAGAAAATATGGATAAATTGTTTCCTACAGTTGTAATGGATCAAACAACTTGTTCTATATTTCTCCTCTGTTCTCTGTCATGGATGTTCTCAGTCAACTTGTGTTCACAGGGATCTTCACAATTCCGATTGACTACAGAATTTCATTTACATCCGATCCTTGTCAATTAATTAAAGAGCTTTCTTTATTCATACACAAAATTACCATAAAAATACATATGCATTAGTTATCTTGTTTTCCAGTTGGTCATATTCTCTCTTTTCAAAATGCATCGAAGTCAACGTTAATTTGCATTAAGTGTCATTTAAATTAGTCGTATACTGTACGTCTTCAAGAGGCATGCTAAATAGAGTACAAATATGGGTCTAAAAAACGAATAATGTATTTTAATATTGCTATTATTATGGTTATTATTATTCCTAGTCGTTTTTGTCCTTGTTATCATACATGAAATTCATGAAACTCATCATACTGAGTTGCCATCATGTCATCTTAGCCAATATTAAACAATTTGAATATGTCCAATAAGCAAATAAAGTCCAAATAGTCGATTTGTATGTATAGTCCGGGTGTTTAAAATGATAGACTTTCCAAATTACATCATTTACTGAGCACATCGGCAATAAATTACCTAGGCGCCCATAAAGGTAACTAATGTGAAATATCACATATTTTAATCAACTTGAGAAAAGTATTGCTATTCTCCATATCTGGACCTGAGCCGGACACATTCATGGCAGTTTAATTAAAATAACTGATAGAACATCTTAGATTTATACCCATTAAAAATAGTACTTTATGGTTTAATTCCAAAAAGTATCACGGAAGGTTAACGACTCCAAGAGAAGCCTGTGGTTTTTAATTGAGGAGCGACAGTGTTTTATTGTGTTAAAACAAAATTCTTGAAACCATTTTCTTTTCCTACTAACAGGCTCCCTTGATCAGCATTAAATCACCTGACTCTGGGAACATGACTTTACTCCAGAGGACGAAACAATCATTTTCTTTTAGAGTAAATGAGATAAAGCAAAGTAGGCCATATCTTTATAATCTGGATCCAATATATTCTTAAGGTACTTGATAGCAGGACTTACTCTTTAAGTCATTCATTACTAAAAGCTATTGAATTAATTATTTCTTGGAAATGTGGGATACTGATACATAACAGAAAATAATACAGTGAGTATTAATAATTTGTTGAGAACTAGTAATAGTGGAAAATGTTGGATAATTATATCAAAATGATCATTAATTGCATGTGATGTATTACTAAAAAGACCTGTCTGTATTAATGATCCATATTACTATCCAAAGAATGTCAGTGTAGTTCATGTAGCCCAATCACAAAGAAGCTATTTCAAAATAAATACAAAATAATTCGGAGTATTTACATTTTCACAAGCACATTTTAAATGTGATAATAATAAAAGACAAAGTAACTATAATTTATTGCATATTACAGTTTCCTTTCTGATGCCAGGCTAAAGGATAGACTTTTGGCTTTTTAATGTACTGGCCTAAATCAGTTCCTGAGACTGGAGGCATGGAGACAGGCCTGATGAACTGAGTTAAGTAAGAACCTAAGAAGCATTATTGACCAATGGAGTTTGCTGAGCAGTAAATTCTCAGGAAGAACAAAGCAGTGAATGGATGAGAATGGAGAACAGGGAGAAAGAGGCAGCAGGGGTGGTGTCGTCCCTGGGATCTGACTTGGGACTGTGGGACCCAGGTGGGGGTGGCCAGTGCTGGGGGTCTGCCCAGGGTCTGCTGGTCTCTTGACCCCCCAGGGCTCTGGTCCAACCCCACTCTGACGCAAAATGACAGGACCCCCCATCTCAACAGCCCAGCTTTCCAAATAGGTCTACACACTCCCCCTCTTTTAACTGCACTCCCCCTTTCTAGAAGTCGCCGCACACACACACTCTCTCTCTCAAACACCCTTCAACACCTCCACACACACAATATACATGGTGTGTTTTACACGGAACAACAGGAGTAATGAGGAGACAAAATAACGACCAACCTACGAAACACAGAGGTGTCCCCTCCTGTCTGTGAGATGTGCCGCTCTGACGCAGACTACAGTTCGTTCAGCACATTGAACTCCTTTTGAAACATCTGGCTTCCAGTGAGCAAAGTGAGATACCACCACCAAAACGACTGGGTCCCAAACCACACAACTACTCCGTCTGCACAACTCTGGCCGAATGTAGTGCATTGAGTAGGGAGCAGGCTGGCGTTTGGGATGTATAGTACCAGGCCTAGTGGATGGGAGGGACTGTAGTTAGTGTGGTTTTAAAGACAGTAGCTATTCACAGATTTAAGCTTAACAGTGTTTGGGCTGATCAGTAATGCATGCATACAAACTAGCTGGAACAACTAATAAACTGCTGCTTGCATGTATAGCCTGATGTCCTCTGGCTGAGCATCTCAGAACGCTGATTTGCTTCACAGTGGGCGGTATGCCCTGGCATAGGAAGAGGTGTATGGCTGAGATAGAGGGAAGGTTCGGGCAGAATACCTCGCATGACTGCAGCCCGCCCTCCCATCCAGAGGGCAGTGGGTGTGTGTGTGTGCGGGTGTGGGGGGGGGCTGTTCCACCCTGCTTGTTGGCAAGGGTTTCCGATTTCACGGCAGGCTGGGTGGTGCCATTGAGCAGTCACTGTGCTCCCTTTTTGCCTTTCAGACATAAACCCCCCACCCACTACTTCACCTCCCCACAGCCACCAGCTCCCTCCACCAGTAAATAGCTCTGGCACCCCCCTGTCCGAAATCCCTCCACCTCACATGTCCTAAACAAGTGTACATCTCACCCTGCACTTTTTACCCCTTTTCAAAGTCCATTCCCGGCTAACTCGGTTTAACAGCATTCCTAACATCTCCCACGCTACCATGAATGGTGTCAACGTGTCGTGGGTCCTTCAGTAGGTGATACAAGGAAGGTCAGTGCAACGGGGACATGATCTGATGTGTTTTCTGTGCGTCTTTGATGACATTGATGTTGATACGACACTCAAAATACATTACTGTTCTGTTTGCATCGGTCCAGGTTGGGAGTGGACGAAACTGTAATTCGGAGACCAATACACGGACTGAGTGTGGATGGACTGGGAGCTAAATAACACAACCCGTGGTCACCAGCCCGCTCTCAAATTTAATTCTACCTCTCGCTCTCTCTCTCCCTTTCTTTTCAAGGCACAGCCCGAGAAAAGCTGTTTTTTGTTTGCATGTAAAGTTTCCCCTCCTCTAAAAGCGCCTGAAAACGTCCCCCTATTCTCCGTTAACAAACTGCCCTCTCTTCTCGTTGTGGTCGAGCCGGCTAATTAACATGCAGCCGGGTGACTTCTCCCCTCTTGTGTTTCCCTCTCGGTCTAAAGAGTACTTAATAAAATGTGAGTCTACGGGCCATCACAAAAGGACAGCTCGTCACCGCTGCTTCATTTCCATTAGAGAGGCCCAAGCTTTCACACAAAATGTCTGGACCAGGAGTTCATTCTCGCCAATCTACCAGAGTACAGGTTGGGAAGACGTAGAAAGTCCACAGAAGGGATGGGAGGGTGGGGAGAGGGAGGCGTTTTGATGGAGGTGGAGACACACACACACACACACACTCGCTCACACACCAACACACACAGACACACACACAACCAAGCAGACCAATATACACTATGCAGGCAGTTGAACAGCCACCTCAGGGGGGTCCTAATTGTGACTAATGTTATTTTAGGGTAAACCCCTGCCCACCCTAACCTAAAAAAACTGAAAAAGAATCATATTTATTCAATTCTATCCCCATCATCAGCTGATTAGAAATTCCATTTGTAAAAAGAAAGAATGCAAGCAAGAAAAGAAAATAGTACGGTAACAGTTACAAATATATGTTTCATTACAATGACTAATGGGTTTTGTATTAATGAAACACTTGTGGAGATGACAAATTAATCAAAGATGGGAAAATTGAAAGAAGATATTAAAAGTTAACAGGGGCTAAGTAATTAAACTTCCAAAGGATTTGACTAAGATTAACTCAGGACACATTTAGTGCTGCGGATACCAACAGATCTCAATAACATCAACACACAATATGCAGACTGCAGCTGTGCAATCACTAATGCATCATAGGCTGCAGTTTAGAGGCAAAAGACAAGCCTACTGCAGCACTGCAGCCTAACCTTGAATTCACTGACCCTGGCGCTTGCTAATAAACATAGCTTAAGTTTAATTCAAAGTTCCCAGAAAGAAAGAAAAATTACCCTCCAGTGGATCCATTAGCACCTTATCATTCGCTTCTTCCTCCACCCTCTCGCACACTGGCTCCTCCCCTCCCTCTGTAACCATGATGCGTCACTCCCTCTCCCCTTGACACCCCTACTAAATTATTCAGGAACAGTGCTGCAGTATGCTTGATTAAGTTTTAATTTCAGCAAATTACCAGTCGGCAGGAGGCCACACCACTGAATCATATGGCCACTGAGTTATTTATCAGTGTTGAAGAAGATGTGGCGACGGGCGCTGTTACTCCACGGCAGCAGTCCCGTACTAATATACTACGCCCGGTGATGGACTTCACTGTGCAAACAGTCAATAGGGCCCATTAACAAGTGGTAGAAACAACATTTGGCTCAGCCGTCTTTCAGAAGGATGGAAGTGTACCTCCAGCCAGGTCCTCCATGTGTCCCGCGTGTTGGAGCGCCCAACGCCGACCCTCGTGCTGCTAAGCCCCATTCCCACTATCATCAGAGGCTGGCTAGGAAGAATGTAAGTGGTAGTTAAGGAAATGACAGAGCTTATCAGGAGAGATGCATGTTTAGGACCTTCAGTGTGCTGAAGCTCCAACCACCATGCTACGGTTGCAACTGCAGGGGGCCAGCATCCACAGCAGACCGAGGCATGTCAAGTGAGCAGCAGGGGCTGGGCGGGAGGGCGGGCGGGCGGACAGGCGCGAGGTTGTGTGTGTGTTTGTACGGCGGATAACGTACAGGTCTCCTAAGTGTACTTCATCATGGAGGGGCAGCGACCTCCCCTCACCAGTGTCTTCATCTGTTCAGCAGACAGGCTCAGACACGGTGTCGACTCAAGTAGCCCCTTTGGAAATTAGTTTGTGGTCTCATTAGCATCTAATAGTGTTGCCTGGCTTTGATTTACAGAGCCAACAGGCTAGGAGCAGAGACAGGAGAGCCAAAGTCTTTACAATAACAGAACGGAGGGGACGCCAGCGACTGGCCGCCACAAGATTAGTTTGGCCCTTCTCAATAATCAGCCCGACAACTGCAGGTAGTAATTTACCACTCCGGGTAATTAGGACCAACAGACTACTTAAACTGCCGTGTGTGACTGGCTGTTGATTTGTTTGGCTTTTATGATAACAGGCATCCAACCAGTCATGACCCAAGCCTTGTTTTCTAGAGTTTACCTGATACAGTTGGTCAATGATAGCTTGTATGTGTGTATGCGTGTGTGCATGTTTGTGTGTGTGTGTGTGCTAGGGAAGAGTAGCCAGGTAAGCTACCAGCGACTGTGTAGGATTTATGACTAGTCTCCCAGGGTGATTGTCCAACATGCTTTCCCTGTTGCGCTGACAATAGAGCTGGATTAACGGGGCCTTGTCAGTTTCCCCGGCGCTACACATCTTTTTGTCCTCGTTAAAAGCTCCCCTAATTAGCGCAAGGGGGCTCTCCGCTATCTGCTATCGCTCAGGCCCCTGGAAGGGGTCAGTGCTGGAGAAAAGGAGACATTATTTTAGCGATGGCTAACAAAGGGCAGCTCTCAGGCGCTATCAGCTCCAATTTCTTTGCCTGCTGCCTGCTAACAGAGCAGTGATACCATAGATCTTATTCATGGCCTCGTGTAGCCTTATCTCCGCCCGCACTTTAATGAGCCATAATAAGGGAAACAGTTTGTAGCAACACGGCGCTCCTCTTTTATTTACCAAACCATATCTCTCCTCTCCCCCTTTCGCTCTCCATCGTTCCTCCAGCCTCAGCCTTGCTTTATCTCCCTCTCAACCAGGCTCCCGAGCCCGTCGGCAAATGAATCATATCTCTCTCCCTACATATGCTAAAACCCATGTAATTACACAACGTCTTAAATAAGAAAGTCTTAAAGCTGTCGTTCGAATTACACGAAAACAAGGCGGGCGGCCTCGTAACGAAGCTGTCATCGTTACGATTAATTTATCACACGAGCTGAATGCCCGATACAGGGAGAGAGAGAGAGAGAGAGAGAGAGAGAGAGAGAGAGAGAGAGAGAGAGAGAGAGAGAGAGAGAGAGAGAGAGGGGAGAAAGTGAAGGAAGGAAGAAAGACCAAGCATTGAGATGAGCTGGGATTTAAGTGGATGTATACAGGGAGGCTAGATGCTCTACTCCAGCCAATAATTACTGCTTTTGTTGGTTGCAACATACGGTGCCATGGAACAGATTGACCCACAGGCCTCCTGCTGACCTGGGGCCTGTCAGGACAGAAAACACATCTAGGCTAAAAATTAAGAAGAAAAGACTCCCATTCAACAATGTTGTGTTTATCTTTCATTCAAATGGTTGAATACATTTGTCCGTAATACGTTGACCAATCTCTGTCCTTCCCATTGACACCAGTCCTCAGATACTGAAAATAAACGATTGATATCAGTGTTCTGCACCTGTTGATGCAATTGAGTAAATATGTAAGATAATGTTCATGTTTTTATTCACAGCCTTCTATATTTTTATGTTATATAAATGTTCAATCCAGCATCCTGAAGTGGGTTTAAGATAATCTCCTTGCACATTACCAATTTTTTAAAAAGGACATTTTCGGTCAACATATCTTGGATAATTGTAATATAGGTATGTCGTGTGTGGAGCATATATATGTGTGTATGTGTGACTGTGGAGAAGCGCAGTAGATAGGTGTTTGTGTGTCGGGGGGTGTATACAAGCACCACTCAGGCTGTGTGCCCCGCGCCCCAGGCCAGCGTCAGTGTGGCATCCTGCTGGCTCAATTTAGCACGGCCCCTCCGTGCTGCTGATACCTCTAATTCATCACCCAGCTTCCTGATTGATCTGCCTCTTATGGGCCGAGGCGCCGCTGCTGATTTTGCACTAACCGAACGGGGCCCCAGCTGAATAAAGAATAGCAGTTGTGTGGCTGGCTGCGAAAGTGGAGGGGACATTTTTTTAAACGTATTAATCGTGGGATGGGATTGCTGTGAGTGCCGCAGACAGCCCCATCTGAGGGCGAGGGCTTGGTGGGCACACATATTTTTACTCTATGCATCCTGGAGTGTGGCTGTCCCACCTCTTTCTGTCTTTCTTTTTTTCTATTTTAAACGAACACACACAGACACACACAGAGACACACACACCGATCTTCTTGTGTTGCATCTCTATGTTCCAGACGTTCTGCTCCACATCCGACCCTACTGCACCAGCAGGCCGACGCCCACAATCCATTTCTCACTACACCAAGCCCTACCTGAGGCCGTTCATCATTACACTTCCCAACTTTGGATTAATCTTCATTTATATGATTAATGGCCTGAAATACAAACTTACTTTTGGTGTATTCAGAAGTAATTGGGATTCCAATGCGGTGTTTAATTGGTGACAGCAGAGTTGGATTAGTGACAAGATTAGAGCTCCCTGATCACTTTACTATCTGCAGTTTCTCTTGCAGAATTTTTCCTGGAGACAACTAGAGCAGGAGAGCACAAGAGTGTTTTTTGAGTCCTGTGGTTCTGCAAAGTACAATTACAAACCACTTGTTAACATTCCTCTATCTGTCCACACTGCTGTTTATCAGTCTATCTCTCTGGCCGTCAATCAGACTGCCTGACTGCCTTTCTGTACATCCGTCGGTCTGTTATCTGCCATCAGAGAGCACCGATCTTCACATCCCGGTAGCCACACGGCTCTCCAGAGGGCAACGGCGTTCGATTTGCCTTCATCTGTGGAGCGCGTTGGATTAAATCAACATTCGAGAGGGAAAACGGACTGAACTTTTACTTTGCTGCGAGAGCTAAAGACGAAATATAAAAGTAACAGATCAAAAGCTATTTAAGCTGAACAGGAATTCATAACACAGAAATCAGAGATAAAACCGAAAAGTTGTTGATGCCCTCCCGTTCGGTAGGGAAAAAAACATGAATCTTAAAGAGCCTAGCCTTTTGAAAGAGCACGCTATTAATTACCAGCCTCAAACACTGCAGATTGTGAGCTCCTCCACCAGGAACCCCAGCTCTTACTCGTGACCACAGACTGAGACCAGAGCTGGGGGGTCAGAGAGTGTGTGGTCCGGCACTAAAGGGCTCCTGGGGTGTTCCGCTACACTGAGAACAGAGGAGGGGAAATGAGAGGCAGGAGACAAGGTGGCGAATAAGAAGGCAAGGTGACAAGACATGAGGGGAAATTGCCATGAATTATTTATGAGCTGATGGACAAGCTGAATGAGTCGGGGGCTACTGGTCGGCTAGCTATGAGAGGGGGGGTTGGGGGCCAGTGACGGCAGAGGGAGGCTTTCAAAAGCGAGACTCTGCCTGCTGCTCCAACCCGGATCCAACCCTGGGCCAAGCCACGGACGGACCAGAGGGTTGTTGGGGCTGTGGTGAGCATGGAGGGGTTAGGGTATTGGATGGGGGCTTTGATGGTAACCGACACTCTCCCTCCAGACACGGGAGAACCACACACTGCCATCTGTGATCAGACAGGGAAGAGGAGGAGCTAAGGGGCCAAAGTGATCAGCTCCTCCAACCCGTGTGCGCATCAACGCAGTCCTCCTCTAAGCCAAGGCAATCATTAAAGGTGCCCAGGGGAAAGGGCACAGTGAGTCTCACACCATCCACCAACCTCTCTGACGTGATCATTTTATCTGTGGTCCAGTGAGAAATGTTAAGCCGACAGGCCACAATCCCCTCTCCTTGGTTTGGCTAAAGGCCCCAGCAGTGAACTTCATGAAAACAAAGGTTCCACTAAAAAACATTGTGAACCTGCAGAAGTCATTCATTTCAAAGAGGGCATTTCTGACTGCTACGGCAAAATTGCTGGAGTGGGCTGGGTTGCGTTTTGTTTAATGCATGCTTCGATATGTTTCAGCTTGGCGACAATCTACAGTACGGTACAAGAACAGGAGGTGGTCAAACCACTGATGAAGATTGCAATCTGTAGCTTGTAAGCAATACATTATGAGATATAGCAACGGAGCTAAATACCTTCTTAACTTCAATGAGCTAAATATTAACATTACACTGCAATTCTTGCTGTTACATAACAAGTCAAATAACTTGCACCTCAACCACAACATAAGCATCATAATTACATGTTATATTATCACAATTTATTTAATCTGGTGTGTTCCATCCAACGCATTGTTGGCTGTAATAGTGATGTTGTATCCCTATGCAGATGTCATCACTATGGTATCCTGGCTCCAGCAAAGTACGTAGCCTGTACCACCTAGCTAGCCAGCTGTGTAACCAAGCTAGGCCAGTTAAGGATGTGCGGATGATGAATATTTAACCCGTGTTGAGTGGCCTTGGTTAATTTGTCAGGCTGTGGTTAAATGCCACCATTAGCATTCTGTGAGGTTATTGACTGCTGGGAGGGGGGCTACCAGCTGGATGATGGATGCCTGCTGTAGGACACCCAAAACCAGATAGCCCCCGACCACGACGCTGGCCATATCGATGGAATATTATTAATACGGGAGCAGGCCTTGCCGACATGTCCAAATGAGGGAGGGAGTTGGACGCCCGGGGCTCTACAAGCATTAACAAACATGCACACACATACAAACACACACACCAGACTGCATGCCGCACACACACCAGTGTCCACAATAAGAATATCTCACTTCACACTTTTAAACCTATTTCACTTTCAGATGTACTTTCATCTTCTCAGCTGTATGTTGTTTCCCTCAGGGTGCACCTGTTTTGACATTATCACAGTGTGTTTTCCTACCAGTACCACATTACCCACTCTCATGAGGTGCTTTCATATAACTACAGCACAGAGACACCACCCAGCAGGGCCTCCACCCACCCAGCTCTGGGTGCATCTGTGTCCATTCCCTCTCTGAGGTGACCTGACATGTCCAGCCCTGGCCAGGCATCATCAGCGGTCAGCTATTACCAGGGGTATCAAGACCGCGTGCCATGCTGCCATGTAAGGTCTAACTCCCACTGGTTACATGACCTCTTTTCTATGACACTATTTTTTGCCGCCGTGACATTGTTTCAAAGTCAGTCTTGTATGTGAATGTTGGGTTTAGAACAATTGAACAATTCACTGCAAGCTACGGAGGGTTGTGTATCGTTTGGATTTTTATGATTCCGATGCCGAACCAGTACTTTTAAAACAATTCCGATTGTTAAACCGATTCTTGAAAAACAGAAAAATTACATTAAAGAAAGGCTCTTTTATAAATTTAACAATTTACTAACATTTTAAAGATCTTAAATATATAATATATAACCTAAGTCACCTAACACACAACTACGATAATTTAACAAGAAAATAACAGTTACACCTTTACAAGTAACAACAAAATAAATGTTGAGTTGGTAAACCAGCTTCAAACTTTAGCAGTTTTTTTGCAGAAAAATTTGAATATTTGCCTTCTCTGGCAAGATACAACACCTCTCCTGACATACTCTTTTGCACTACTGTATATCTCAGAAGTTCTCCCAAATTACATTCTCAGGAATCTATTTTAAAAACATGATTTACTTTGTATTCAAACATATTTTGGGTGTTTTTACATTACAGCTGTCTGCTTTGTTATTAGACTATATTCGTCCTTCTAATACGTTTCACTTGCACGTTTAATTTCGCCGTATCATGCGAGAACATACCACAAATTCCATAGCGTTCAAAATTATATTCTAACGTTCACAGTTAAGGTTAGCCATGTGGTTACTGGGGTTAAGGTTAGGATTAGGGTTAACATTACTAAAAATATATCATTGCAAACTCCAGGATGAAAGTTGGGAAAATATGGCATGTTAAAAGTAGCCTACGTTTATGGTAGCTAGTTAACGGAAGACTACAGAGAAAGTGTGATATTTTTACATCTGTTTCGGAGCATCAGAGGGAAAATATTTCAGTCGACACAAGTAGAACCGAAATGAGGAACCGAAAATTGCGTTCTAATCCAGTCCAATTCCTACCGGTTGCGTAGGAACCGGTTCCATAGTGGAACCAGATTTCGGTACCCAGCCCTAAGCTGTAGTGTTGAGAGTTAAGAAGATGTGGGGTTCTAAGAACATTAGTTACAGTCCCTCTGAAGGAAAACAGGATAGTAAAATCATAGTATCAACTACCAACAATAACAGTTTGATTTGTGAATGTCCTGAATACCTAATCTAGGCTCAAACTGCTCCCAATTGGCAAGAAAATTACTACCGGTACATCCTTATGATTATCTTCCCTTCACTGAATAGCAACTAGACACATCTGAATGAAACAAACTGTGACATCGAAAGTATTTTCCAAAACTTTGTGAGCCACTGGTGGCAGATTTGGCAGGATGTCCTGAACAAACACCAGTTTCTCTCAGGGCTATGCTGAGCCTCCCTGTCTGTAGGAGAGACAGGTTGGGATTGAGAGGAAAAGGAACCTAAGAGAGATGCTCGGCGCTCTCCAATTGGCTCTGTTTGTTTGTTTGTCTTCTTCTAAAGGACCCTTGGATCTCCACAGGCGGCTCCCTGAAGACTGTCCATCTGAGGGCTGACCGTAATTAGAAGAAGGACTTCTGCACTGAGTGGTTGGATCAACTTGCTTTCCACCAACAAGGCAACCAGACCCCATGGCAAAATGAAGACTGGTTCCCAACAAAATTGAATCCACACAACACTAACACACACACAGGTCCGATGATAGGAACGTGGACACACCTGAAGACGTGCTGTTGCTGTAATATCTTTATCCTAAATGTCTCATTTCATGTCTTTGTGCTTATTTGATTTGTATGCAAGCATAGCTACAGGGATCTATGCCCAAGTTGCAAGGGAAAGGACCCCCCCGCCACACACACACACTCCTCCCCTTTGGAGAGAGCACTAGAAAATCAATATATCTTTGAATGGAGGTCAGAAGGGTGGCTGCTTCGGGAGAAGTGACAGATTTGCTCTCTTTTGCTCCTCTAAGCCACCCTGCCCACCCCTCTCGCTACCCCCGCCAGTCGACCCTCTAGTACCCCCACCCCACACCCACTTCAACCCCCCACAACCCCAGAATTCCACACATTTTGCCACGGGGATGCGATATTAGACAGCCCCCATCGAAATGGAGCCCGCAGAGCACCAAGAGGGCTGCAGGCTCACACCGCGGCAGGTGTGAAACGGGGCTTAACTCAGACAGTTCGCTTACTACAAGCCACATAGCCACCGCCACATGTGGCCTAACGTGACCACTTTTGAATGAGGACAGAGCTAAAGGCCCACCAGTTCAGCCCAGATTAGCGCCCCACTCACCACTTTTAGGTGTCATTGTCAACAGCAACAATTTTCAGCTCAATGTCTTAAAATTGTCTCCGTTTGTCTGGCTGGCACACACACCAAACGTGATGAAAATGGCCAACTGAAGAACGACCGAACGGCAGGTTTGATCTTTCATGGTACATAGGTGGTTGAGGAGAAGCAGGGGACACTGGTTAAGGCGATTGGGGCCCCCACACAGAGAAGGGGGTTGTCAAACCTCTGCTGTTTCCCTTTGATGTGTCTTAGAAATAAAGTTCTGGGCTATTCCTCCTGCCGTCGCTGTAACGACAAGCATCATGACTCCCGAAAGGATCCGGGTGAAATAACGTCATCAGTGATCAGATGAAACATGAAGCCTGTGTGAAGCCACTTCTGAGACTATGGTGTCATTTCAGAAATTAAAGAATTTCCTAGATTGTTTTGTGTGGATTTTGTTTGTGCTGAAATAGTGCAATTATCAATTTTTTTTTTAAATTTTATTTTACAATTTTATTTTACATTTTATTTTACAATTTGAAAATTTTTATTTTACAACTATTTAATTACAATACCCTCATATAGAAAAGGAATAATATGAAGACAAAGTAAAAAATATTGGAAATAACAATTTTCATAATAATTACATGTAATAGTTAAAATGACAACACGTGAATTAAAACAGCAGGCTTTACAATGATTAACCCTACAGGAGTGAAAATAAATAATGCTCTTAATCTCAATACTACCGAGCAAAATAATTCTAAAATTGATCCACATAAATACATTTAAGCTTGATCAAAATACCTAGGGTATGTTGACAGGATAATTTTACAAAGCTGTGATGAGTAAAATATGGCAATAGAGACAGAGTGGAGGGTTGGTCCCATTGAGATCAGTGCCTGCTCGATGGTAATGAATACTGCAGGGGGCATTGATGGTTGTAATGATCAAATTGCTGTTTTAAGAGGCCATTGATTGATGTCATTAGCTCAGTGAGTGTTTACTGATTGCTGCATTCGGACGTTTCCTCTTGCTGGGCTTCTGATTATACAGGAGATGACAAGGCATCCAATGGGTAACGAGCTAGCATGTAAAACCACTCGCATATATAAACTGTACAGATAGACACTTGCAGTCATTCATCTCCTGGCACATATAAAACCATTCATCTTTGAAAACACGGGCAAACAGAGCCTACTCACACTCAAGCACGCACACCCACACACTTATCTCCACTCAGCAGGACCACTGTATTCAATTATGTCAAAAGACAACTGAGAACGGCAGTAGGAGCCATCATGATAACAGGGGGAGGGGGGCGGGTGGTGACTGCTGGTTAAGTGCCTACTTTAATAATTTCCTCCCCGGCTGCTTGGTTACCACTCCCCTATGGACCGACTGACTGGTGCAGAGAAGGCCTGCAGGCTTATGGAGAGACATTGGCATGGTGGTGCTGTGTACTGAGGCATAGAGTATTGTGTGGTGTAATGTTGGGGTGTTGTAGTGTAGCATGGTTTAGTAAATAATATACATTTGAGTCATTTAGCAGATGCTCTTAAGAGGGACTTACAGTTAGTACATGGGTTGGCGCGCTAATGGTTAAGTGCCTTGCCCAAGGACAAAACAAAATTTGGCACAGTCGGGAATCAAACCAGCAACCTTCAGACTACAAGTCTGACTCCCTAACCAATAAGCCATCTGTGTATGGTGGAGTATGTTATAGTATATTATAGAATAGTGCAGTGTATTGTAGTATATTGTAGTATATTTTAGTGTAGTGTATTACATTTCTGTATAGTGTAGTACCAGTATATTGTATTTTAGTGTAGTATATTGTAGTTTAGTGTAGTATATTTTTGTGGAGTAAAGTGTAGTATATTACAGGTCCTTCTCCAAAAATTAGCATATTGTGATAAAGTTCATTATTTTCCATAATGTAATGATAAAAATTAAACTTTCATATATTTTAGATTCATTGCACACCAACTGAAATATTTCAGGTCATTTATTGTTTTAATACTGATGATTTTGGCATACAGCTCATGAAAAGCCCAAATTCCTATCTCAAAGAATTAGCATATCATGAAAAGGGTCTCTAAACGAGCTATTAACCTAATCATCTGAATCAACTAAATAACTCTAAACACCTGCTAAAGATTCCTGAGGCTTTTAAAAACTCCCAGCCTGTTTCATTACTCAAAACCGCAATCATGGGTAAGACTGCCGACCTGACTGCTGTCCAGAAGGCCATCATTGACACCCTCAAGCAAGAGGGTAAGACACAGAAAGAAATTTCTGAACAAAAAGGCTGTTCCGAGAGTGCTGTATTTAGGCACCTCAGTGGGAAGTCGGTGGGAAGGAAAAAGTGTGGCAAAAAACGCTACACAACGACAACAGGTGACCGGACCCTGAGGAAGATTGTGGAGAAGGACCGATTCCATACCTTGGATGACCTGCGAAAGCAGTGGACTGAGTCTGGATAACAAACATCCAGAGCCACCGTGCACAGGCGTGTGCAGGAAATGGGCTACAGGTGCCGCATTCCCCAGGTCAAGCCACTTTTGAACCAGAAACAGTGGCAGAAGCGCCTGACCTGGGCTACAGAGAAGCAGCACTGGACTGTTGCTAAGTGGTCCAAAGTACTTTTTTCGGATGAAAGCAAATTTTGCATGTCATTCGAAAATCAAGGTGCCAGAGTCTGGAGGAAGACTGGGGAGAAGGAAATGCCAAAATTCCTGAAGTCCAGTGTCAAGTACCCACAGTCAGTGATGGTCTGGGGTGCCATGTCAGCTGCTGGTGTTGGTCCACTGTGTTTTATCAAGGGCAGGGTCAATGCAGCTAGCTATCAGAAGATTTTGGAGCATTTCATGCTTCCATTTGCTGAAAAGCTTCATGGAGATGAAGATTTCATTTTTCAGCAAGACCTGGCACCTGCTCACAGTGCCAAAACCACTGGTAAATGGTTTACTGACCATGGTATTACTGTGCTCAATTGGCCTGCCAACTCTCCTGACCTGAACCCCATAGAGAATCTGTGAGATATTGTGAAGAGGAAGTTGAGAGACGCAAGACCCAACACTCTGGATGAGCTTAAGGCCGCTACCGAAGCATCCTGGGCCTCCATCACACCTCAGCAGTGCCACAGGCTGATTGCCTCCATGCCACGCCGCATTGAAGCAGTCATTTCTTCAAAAGGATTCCCGACCAAGTATTGAGTGCATAACTGAACATAATTATTTGAAGGTTGACTTTTTTTGTATTACAAACATTTATTTTATTGGTCAGATGAAATATGCTAATTCTTTGAGATGAGCTATATGCCAAAATCATCAGTGTTAAAACAATAAATGATCTGAAATATTTCAGTTGGTGTGCAATGAATCTAAAATATATATAAGTTTAATTTTTATCATGGAAAATAATTAACTTTTTCAATATATGCTAATTATTTGAGAAGGACCTGTATATTATATTGTTCTATAGTGTTCTATATTGTAGTATATTGTTGTATAGTGGAGTAAAGTTTAGTATATTATAGTATATTGTTCTATAGTGTTGTATATTGTAGTCCGCTCTTATTTCCCAGTCACCTCAATGTTAACAGAACAAACAACAGGTCTGCCATCACTCTGTGGAGACAGGGCCAACCGGTGGACGACAACAGGACACAGGGAAAGAAAGTGGAAAAACCGAAGGATAGAAAAAGAACTACAGAAGAGACTAGAGAGTAAATATGTTAGGTGCTTGAAACTCATCACCTTGTCTGTCCCACTTCTCAGTTTCACTCCCTGCCACACACAACCCAAAAATACAACTGTGTCTCACATGGCTGTTCCAAACAAACAGCTGGACGGCCGCGGGAAGTTTCACCTGTCTCCGATGCAGCTGGAGCTAAATATAATATACCGATAGAATACCTGAGAACTGCTTCTATGACTCAGATGATGAAGGAAACCTCTGACACTGACAGAGAGGCTGGTAACTCCTACAGAAGGAGCCTGGCCGAGTGACAGCTATTGGATTTGAATATGAGATGCCGAGCGGAGGACGCACCAATTAGAATGCAGGATTGAATCAATAGGCATGCTGACAGATGGATTACGAAGGTAAATAGATGATACATGCTGATAAATAATTAATTGGGGCTAGGAGAAGGGGGATTGGGCTGGAAGGAGGCTGACGTGAAGGGAAGAGTGGCAACACTTTCCTAATGGCTGATGGCCATCACCCCTCCCAAATGCAGCAGTGCATTGTGGGTCGTTGTGAAGGACCATGCAGACAGGATTGGACATGCGGCAGTATGGATGCTTTCTTTATTCATGGTGGGTCTGTGGTGAACAGATGACATAGGGATTACACATTGCTTCGCCGTCTGATGAAGCATGATGTGAATAACAAGGAAATACCCACTTGAACACTTTAAAAACAGGCTTATTTATTTCACTGGTAATTCACTGTAATACTAATCAATTCACTGGTTGAGTTTTCCTGTTTTTCTTCCTCGACCAGATGAAATTACCCTCTTGCAGCGGTTTAATCTAAATCAACATACACTCGTGGAACAGTTTGATACTGAAGTATGTACCCCACACAAGTGAGAATAGGCTTATATAACATTGTAAACACCTGGACATACAGAAATACAGTTGAATTGCATTATTTTAAGATTGTAATATTCTTATTCACTCTATAAACATAATGCATATCTTATCTATATTATCTATATCTATATATAGTAAAACAAAATGTATTTGTAAACTTGTAAAAACGAAAAAATATATATATACCAATTGGTCTTGAATTACAAAATTACCACCCTCAAGCATATATAACATTTATGAATGTAATTATGAAACCATAATTCAACACCAACTCATTAAAAAAATATATTTTTAGTTTAATCAGTCCATCGGCAATGTTTTTGAGAACATGGTTACAAGATGGGGTTTTCTTTGATTTAAGCTTATAATAATGTTTGTGAGGTCTAGACTTTTCCCTAAAACTAGGTTTTAGACTACCGAAAATGCTATATGACTCTGATGGAGTCTACCGTAGTATAATGTTACTAGCTACAAGTGTTCCATGTGTTTGCGAGATAATTGCTCTGTGCTATTGTAGCACAGCTCCAGTCTGCAACGTTGTGAAACCGTGCATTAATACAGGTAACAATCTCGAACGCAGCCCCTCTTATGTACCACTACCCGCAATTGCAGCGTCACACCCGTGCTTAAGGCAGCAATCACTTTATGAATTATTCAAAATCAACGGCCTAAGTTATATGTGTCCTTTTGCCAAGTGGGCTTTTCGGAAACAAGCCTGTCACAGAAGACTGCATCCACAAACTGTGAAAAGATTAAATTACTGAGACATGAGGAAGGGGGGGCTTGAGAGTAGAGAGAAGAAGGAGGAGGTAGAGAAAGAAAAGGAAGAGACAGTGGAGGGAGAGAAAGAGAGCAAAGAGAAGATGAGAAAAGGGGTAATATAGGAAGAGAGATTAAATGAAAGAAGGAATAACAGATGAGAGCCTGTTGTCTATCTCTGCTCTGAGCAGAGGACCTCCGAGTGGAAGCTAGCCTCCAGCCTGTGTCTTTTTAGGGGTGCTATGGGGGGACCAACCTTTCAACAAGTCTGGATTAACCTGGGCCATCTGAGGGACGTGGAGGGCGGCTCACTGGAGAAATAAAACCTACTGCTCTAGAGCCTGACATCCAGGGAAGCACTTCCTTCCCCTGAAACTACACACAAGAACCTGTTGGCACACGACGGGGGTGGACCTCCATCGGTGTTCTGCCCTCTTGGTGCCCTGACCAGCAGGCTAACCTCTGGGCCACAGAGAAACGGAACTGTATGCCAGCTGTTGAGGTTCTACTGGGCTCGGTGGGCCGGTTACACTGCCATTTTATAGACGCTGAGTTACATCAGCACAAGGCTGAAATCCGGACCATGGGAATGTTGCTGACCCGAGGCCCGCAGATGACCGGGAGACTGGATGGGTCCCCATCCTAGTGCTGCTACACACACCAGAAACGACACGCAAGTGCACACACAGAGCAAAAATAACACACACAACCGCACAAACACATCCATAATAAAGAAACAGAGAACAAACCCAGTGTTGTCAAGAAAAATGTACTGCCGCATTAGCCGCTACGTGAAGCCTTCCATTTTACATTAGGACTTAAATGTTCCCTTCTTTTGAGACTCCGGCTCTTCATAGCATCTCTTAGCTCAACAACACGAGAAGATCACATCAAATGTTCCTCTGTGTAATTCAGCGCCGGCTTCAGCTGAGAGCATATTCATGTGAGAAGCTGTTTACTAGGTCCAGAGAGCCCAGCTGTTCCTTGGCGGAGGATGTCAGCACTCATCCCCCCCCCGTTAATTTCCCTAACAGTGGCTCCAGTGGCTCGTTTCAATAACCGAGGCCTCGCACCAATCTGTGTCCAATTCAAGTGGCCAAGCCAACAAAGCCCCGGCAGGAAGCTCTAATCCACGATCTGCATCACGCCTTAACAATGGTACAGCCCACTGCTCTTCTCTTCAACCCAGAACTGTCTACCCACCTGCTGTCTGCTGCCAGTTACCACCCAATGTCTACTGGGTGGGGGCTACTATCTGCAAAATGTAGAAGTTGTTTTAAAGTTTTATCTTGGACAACAACAAAAAATGCACTTTCTATTCAAATATTTTTTTAGAACACAAGAGGAGAACAAAGAGGGGAATATAAAAGAACAATTATGACGAACTGGATCTACCCATAATGCAAATTACTGTTTTCCTGTACAGTAGCTCGGCTTCACTGTAAAAAGGGATTTATTTCGCAATGGCCATACACTTTCAGTTGTGACAGTAGGGCCAGTGAAGGTGCAGAAGAGCTTCTGGTCCCTGGGGGCCAGGAGGAGGCAGAAGGCTACAGACAGTGAGGTAAACAAAGACCTGGAGGCCTAGGACAGAGGGCCACACAGAGGGCCACACAGAGGGTGGGGGTGGGGACTGACATCAGAGGACAAGCCTTTTAACATCTGGGTGAGTACAGACGAGCACCCCGGCTGCAGCCTAATTATTAGAACACTCTTACTTAACTTAACCTCGCCACCAGACCGTGACAGGGGCTGAGAGGGGCTGGGCTGAGAGGGGGCGGGGCAGAGGGAAGGGCGGGAGCAGATTTTTGTTTGGATGACCATGTTTGTCTCCTTGGCGGTTTAACTCTTCACCTGCTAAAAGGATATGAATAGGGGCTGTTGTGACTTAACCAGACTTCAAACGCATAATACAATTAGAGGAATTCAACAACAAAGGTATTTCCGTTCATCAAGGCATCTAATGCATTTTATCTTCTTATCACCATTATCTTCTCTCTTTAATGGCCCGTTCTGTGGTTGTCTCCTCGTCCTGCAACAGTCTCCAAAAGATTGTAACATTTCCCCGGAAATAACAACAGCACTGATGACATCTGCTCTTTGTGGGAGCGGAAGAAAAAAAAGTCCAATGTGACAGGGTGTTTTAACAGCTGTCAGAGCACATTGCTCTTTTGAACATTGGATGTGAAGAATGGTGGAATAACTGCATGTTGGGTGACAGATCTACAAGGCAAGAATGACAAACATGAAAATCTGCATCAATCATCATGAAGGAAGGGAAGAACGCAAGGTGAGTTTGAGGCAAACAGGACATTCACCAGAAAGATCTGCATGGCAACCAGGAAAGTATTGGATTCATACGACAGAGACGGACAGGCAGATGTAGGTTAGTAGCCTGCTGGAGGGTGGCTAACCTGTCTTCAGGCCTCTAACCAGGGCTTTGTCAATGGCTACCTCCAGTCCTGAGTGACCAGAGTGGCGGGGGTTAACTACGGCCCTGCCAGGCACCCAGTCTCCCCGTAAATCAGTGGGGATTTATGGACAGGCCTGTGCGGCTCGCAGCCTAGTCACGTCAGGAAGGAAGCCCGCGTGGCTGCACTCTGTTATCTTAAGAATTCTTGTGTTTTATTCCAGCAGCTGGAGCCTTCGTTTCAGCTTCCAACCACACTGATTACTCATCCTTCGCAGTTTTAGTCTTTCTTTTATCTCTCCTTTTATCTCTCCCCCCCGCCTTCTCCTCTGTCTCTCTCTTTCTCGCTCTCACACACATACATAGAGCTCCTCCATTCTCAGTCTCTCTCTCCTGTCCTCTCTCTGTACAGAGTTTTGGGGTGCTCTGTGGAATGGAAATGTGGACGTGAGTGAGCAGCCCCGGGTCAGGTTCAAAACTCAGCCCTGCCGTGCAAATGTGTGGTGGGGGGGAACAAACAAACAATCTGCAGCTGTCACCCTCTCACACACGGAGATGTACTCTCACAAAACACACACACAAGGACACAAACACACACCACAAACAGACACACACAAACAGCATGAACACAAAACACACAGTGAGACACAAATATAAAATCCCTCTGACAAACAAACAAGTGTTCTTTTGTCTTTTCTGAGCTCCAGTGTGTGATTGTTTCTTTTAAAATATTCATGTAAAAACAGACGAGTGGCTGTTAACAATGCCTACAATGCAAACTCCTTTATGGTAAGGATATCAGAGGGATACATCTTTAATATGAATACAATGACTTGTAATAGCTTCTAATGTGACATGTGAATATTATGCATATATTACAATGTCCTGATAGGTAGTTTCTAAGCAGGTTTAGTGTTTGACAGCATAGCGTTTTAAAACGTGCCTGTGACTATGCTTGGAAGATTTTGACGAGGCTTAGCACTGAGGGGACACTGTTCCAGGAGTGACAGCAAGCAGCTACGTATTCAGTCAAGGGGAACCCAATGTAAGTCTCTTATAGGAAAGTGCTGGAAATTAAATTGCATTAGAGCCCTTGGTGGGGCCAGGTTTAATCGAATCAGAAAAGGCTCCAAAAGATTCCAGCTCTCAAAATAATCCCCCCCACCCCCAGTACTCAGCGTACGCTATGCCCGTTGCTGCCTTGCCGGGGATGCCAAACTCATAGTCTTCCTCTTGCCAAAATCCTCTCTGTATTGGCAAGGATGAACCACATCATATTATAATAAAATGACACCAACATCAGCCTGCGGCTGGTAAAACCTATGCCTTTCCCGTGAGAATATGTTTTGCAATTTCCCGATGGCCCCGAAATCAAAGTAAATGGTCAATCTGTGTCACTTCTTCCATGTAGACTACAAGTTACACACTAGAAATATACAGGGTCTTTCTGGTTCTTTGTAAATAGAACCGCCCAAACGGCTTGCATTATCTGGGCTGATGTTTACAGGACCTCGAAAACCACCAAATGGCATTAAAAAGACTCCTATGAGAACTAATCCTTTATGAGAAACGCTGCATCTTTGCATTGTCTTTCTCTCGCATCTTTCTTCATTCTCTCTCTTTTTTCTCGCTGGGTGTCATTCTCAGCCTTTCCTGCTCCTCCAGCGGTGTTTTATATGGGATCAGTCTCAGCTCGCCGCCCTTGTCTCTCATGTGTTCGATCAAGGGTGGTTCAATCTCTCCTTATGAGTGCGCCTGACGCGCTCTGGCCCCCCAGATGAGAGAGCGGGGAGAGAAACAAAGGGGCCGGAGCAGAGAGAAAAGACGACATGGAAGCACAGTGTCTCTTTGCGTGCTCTTACCCGCCACCATAATGAGGCCTGAGTCTCCTCATCTACAATCTCTCTTTCCAACGTGTCACAAGATCAGATGGTGTTGTAGTGTGTAGTTGTTTTTAGGGGGAGGGGGGATACTCTATGTGAACCTGCTCCCGTTAGAGACACGTCCCCTGTCAAAGTTTGGAAGGCTGGGTAATCCCCTGTTCATTTGCCACACTGGCTGGTTAGGCGCTGTGGCATGATGAATGCTGATGACAGGGCTCTGGCCCATCTCATTGCGAGTCACTTCCCCAGTAATCAGATTCCGACAGTGGGCCAAACGGCTTCCGCTCATTGGAGAATGCTAATGTCCCAGAGCTCGTGGGATTTGGAGTGAGACAGGAACAGGAAGTAAAATAGCACCAGGAAATCTGTGATGTGTGCCGGGGTGGTGAGAGAACATAATCAGAGTGTGTGTGCACATGTGGGTGTGCACATGTGTGAGCGCAGTGAGACAACTGTGTGTTCCTGACCACTGTGTGTTACTGAAGGTTGAGTGAGCAGATGGAAATGATTCTCACAGGCTACTACTGTATTTGGTCAGAATGGATCAGTGGCAGTTTCAATACAGGGCTCCCATGCATAGTTCTGTTACAGATAGTAACGTTATTATTTGATAGCTGACCACCAGAGATGCCACAAGGTAGTGTAATATATTACTTTTCTGGGTTGGGCTGAGTTCCCAACTTTTGGGCAGTTCCTCAGTAAGACCCTACTGACCAGGTAAAATAATTGAATAACTTACCTATGAAAAACTAAAACATGACTACACCCTAACAAAATGTTGTAATTTGACAGGAAATCCACTGTAAACGTTTACAGTGTTTTACCTTCAATTGGAACAATGGGAAACATTCTAAAATTACAGAACTTCTTTTACCTGGTCATTAGGGTCGTACTGAGGAACTTCCCATAAGTTGTGAACTCAACCCAACCCGGAAAAGTAATCTATTACACTGACTTTTGGCATCTCTGCTGACCACCTCCTTACACTTACCCAAGAGAAAGTTCAGTGATAATCTAACTTATGACTTGAATCTGTGGAGTCCATTATAGTTTGCTCTGCAGCACACCAACTGAACATTTCCTGGACTATTTTAAGCCAACATCGACCCATTTTGGTAAAAAGCTGAGAGTTTGGCCTGTAGAAATACTGCTAACCACTCTCAAAAGTATAGACAACCCACTGAGCAAAATGACTTGTAGTCAGAAGGATGCTGGTTCAATTCCCGGCTGTGCTTGGGCAAAGCACTTTACCCTAAGTTGCTTCAGGTAGAATGTCCCTATATTTAATGTAAGTTGCTCTGAAAAAGAGTGTCTGCTAAATGTAAATGAAGGAACGTCGAAGATATTGAAAGAATACAACCATAAGAAAGGTTATTCAGAATCAATGGGTGTAAGTCCAAAAATGGATATAGCAGCTAAAGATTGTGTTCGTACAAAATATGGTTGTTACTGTCTCTACTGTATAACACTGTGCAGAATGTGTACATCTACAATAATATCAGCATCATATTCTTTGAGGTTTGATACCAAAGACAGCATGATGTTCTGTTAGTAGAATGTGTGGTTATCATTAAGTGTCCAATATGATCTGTTACTGTAGATATATATATAAAACATTGTGTGAATCTACTGTAAATGTACTCACAGCGTTCGATGCGGTCCTCCGGGCTTGATGATGTCTCGCGGTCAGACAACAGGCCTGATACTGCAAAAATCTTTTTCCCAGCGTCCTCCACTGCCTTGAGAGCGCTTGGAGAGCTGGAGGGGATCTGTGCGCCCCCAAAGTCATACTCTTTGCCCTCAGCGTCTGTGTAGCGCAGATGGGGAGAAGCGTCTGCATCCAGGCAGCCTTTGAGGCGCTTGGCTGGGGTAAAGGCTGACTGGTAGCCCCCTGCCCCATCACGGTCCTCCGGAGGGGAGGCAAAGGGCCTGAAGGCCCCCACCCCGCTGTGGTTCAACATAGTGATAGGGGAGCAGTCCAAGTTTGGCGGGGCAAACTGGTGGTGAAGGTGCAGCAGGGATGGGGGGAAGTCCCGGTTGGGGAAGCCTCCAGGGACAGCGCCCTGCCGGTGGTACATGGATGCGAAGGTGTAAGACCCATTGTTGAAGGGCAGGTGCACGTCCTTCTCCCCCATGGAGACGGGCACACCGAAAGGGCGGGGCTGCTGGCAGGGGATGGAAGCGTCGCGGCTGGCCTCAGCGGTTGACGCCAGTACCATGAGGGCCGGAGATGCCAGCGGGTTGGGGAGGTAGGAAGACGACTCCATCTTGAAGGCGGCCCGATGCAGGTCCATCCTGGTACCTGGGGACGGCGGTTCCTGGGCCCAGAGCAGGGGCTGTGAGAAGAAGGAGTGGGGCGGAGTGTCCGGCGTGCGGGAGGCCGCTCTGGACACGCAGGTCAGGGGAAGGTGGGTCCTCACGGAAGGTTCCAGTCTCACTGCGGGGTCATCCTCCTCAGGTCAATGTCTGTGGCGGGACACACAACATGGGACATTTTCATTCAGCCATCAAACTACTTCAAACAACATAACAGAGCATCTTTCAAGAAGAAGCCACAAACTTTTCCCTCAGAAACAGATCTGAGGTTGGGTCACGTCGATCTAAGCGGCTTATTTCTCCATCTCTCCATCCCACCCTCCCCAGCCTACAGCTGGACCAGAACCGTCTGTCACAGATAAGGGCAGTGCTCGTCAATCTGATAAGGCCAGGCCTGCTCATGTGAACACTCGTACCGGGTCCCTGGGCTGCCTGGTCCAATGGGATTGTGATGGTGATATCATATCAGACTACCATCTGCACAGGCAGGAAATTTGCCTGAATGAATAAATTAGCTGCACTTCACCTCTTGACCTTGGCAACAGACTCAGACCCTCCTGAGGATTAGATGGTCGGATTGGACAAAGTGTGTGAGGTGATTTAATGAAACGTTGTCTAAAAACCTTTAAATTATTTTTTTATCCCAAAGGCCATTTTATAGGTGGTCATAAGTAAACGTATAACATAGACATTTTTTGAGTTTAACAAATGTCATTTATGACAATCTACACTGTAAAAAGGACCAACTTAAATACTTACTTCAACTGGTAACACCCAATTGAATTAAGTTTGTTCAAATAAAGATAACAAGTTGGATTAACGACAACTTGTTAACTTTCTTCAAAACAACTTAATTCAATTGGGTGTTACCAAATGAAGTAATTATTTAAGTTGGTTCAACTATTCTCTTTTTACAGTGTACCATACACTGAAGTTACAAGTTTATTTATTATTCTAACATGCTGTACATAAGTGAATAAAACATTCTGCATTTTAAAATAATAGTTAATGGAGATTTTGTACTAATATCACAAACAGAACATTTCATGCAGATATGTTATCGTGAAGTCACCATTGATTTATCTAAATCCTCTAAAATGTTGAACCAATTCATGTAGATAAGGTCAAGCACACGGCATATTGTCCATGCCTGTGCTGTAGATCTCCAAAGCCACACAGAATATATTCCCACATCAAAGACACTCCACAGGAATTAGCAGAGAAATCTTTTATAGATATCAACTGTCATGAATACTCATTCAAATCAATTCAAAACCTGATCTGAGCTTTGGCAAACAGCGAAGCCTTCCTCCATTTAAAATCCCTTTAAATTATCACATGGGCTACAACACAAATGGCACCCTGTTTCCATAGGTCCTTGTCAAATGCAGTGTACTCAATAGGAAATAGGGTGTAACTTGGAATAAACCTTACAGTAGATGTCTAGGGAATGTCTGTTGAAAATGTGTTATCCAACACTACACTAGAGCGCTCAGCTCTGGCCAGAACCCAAGCATCACATTACACTCTGTCTGTCCCCCTAATCTATCCAGGAAAATAGCACCTTGAAAATGTACCAATAACAAAAGGCCCATCCATGCCCCCTTTCATCACAGAGTCGTTGCCTGAGTATCGGATCTCCTCCATGGGATAACCTCTAAAGAATGACTCCATGTAGGTGTTGATAGCCAGGTAATACAGTGATAAGTACCTGGATATTTCAATTTTATTATCATTACCATCATCGTGCTGAGCTACAGACTGACAATCCAATAAAAGGACACAGGATATCCCGTTATGGCAGGAGTCGGCCAAAGTGGGAGTAGGCTGAGTGTTGTACGGATGTGCTAATCACGTCTCTGCTCTGCTGGCAGGCAGGTGAGGGAGCGCAGACAAGGAAAATGTCGAGCTGCACGAACAGATCTTGTGCTCCCGGGACGCTCGAGTCAGCCTGTGGGCTCCGGCCAGAGCACTGACACAGACTGGCTACCCTCCACAACACGCCGAGGATACTGAGGAAACTGATTTCAAAGGAAGGCCTTCTAACCCATTGCTCCATGCTTGTCTTTTAATATACTGTGTTGTTTTTAAATATGGATTTAAATTATGGAAGATAAGACCTATCTGTTTAACTTCAGCCAAGCAGGTTGTAGTTTAAATCTCTGATAAATGAATGACCTCAGTGTGTGAGGATCTGTTATCCTTATCTTTATTTGTATCACTAATTACAAATGATAAACAATAGTTTTATTAACATTGTAATTACCTTGTAATAATCAATAATAAATGGCACACCTATATAGCAGAGTTCAGTTACAGATTGCTAAAAAAGAAATCATAGATATTTACTGACATATTATGCAGTGAGTATATCTGCATGATAGAAATATCATAGATACTTTAACATATGCTGTTATAATTTAATTACCTGTTGCAAATGTCAGCAAAATATTAAATACATCATGTTTTTGTGACAACCTTATGGTCGCTTTAGAAATAAACAACAATGAATATAATTTCTGTCATAAAGCTACTGATGTAAATGCTCTGTAGAGGTAAATATTGTTATGTCGTTGATTCGTTTTGTCACAAAAAAAACACAGATAAATCCAATTTGAATATCCAACTCTGACTGCTGCATGACCCAGTATAGGGAACCAAAAGGCTAAAGTTTCCTAGAGTGTGTCATTCAGACCACAGCCCCAGTTCTTCTCTGTCTCTCAGTATATTTACAGATTGTTGACAAGCGTGAAAGTGCCACTCTTATATTTTATTACAGGACAGGGCAGACTGGTGTCATGCAACCCCTCTAGGGAAGCTGAGTACACAAACACCACACACATCACATATACACACCTCACATACACCTCACATACACACACTTCACATACACACACTTCACATACACACACATCACATATACACATCTCACATACACGCACATCACATATACACATACACATCACATATACACACATCACATATACACACACCACACATACACACACACATCACATATACACATCTCACATACACGCACATCACATATACACATACACATCACATATACACACATGACATATACACACACATCACACACACACACACACACATCATATACACAAACATCCCATACACACACATCACATACACACACACATTACATACAAACACACATCACATACACACACATCACATATACACATACACATCACATATACACACATCACATATACACACACCACATATACACACACACATCACATATACACATCTCACATACACGCACATCACATATACACATACACATCACATATACACACATGACATATACACACACATCACACACACACACACACATCACATACATACACCTCACATACACACACCTCACATACACACAAACCCCACACACATCATATACACAAACATCCCATACACACACATCACACACACACATTACATACACACACACATCACATACACACAAATTTGAAGTTGGGATACTGTTTACAGGCACTATCTAAGACGAAGACATATTTAGTACAACAAAAGTAAAGCAGATCTTATTTATCTTATTAATAATTCCAATAACAGTCTAACCAAACACAAGTGCATATGATTCTAAATTAAATAGACTTTTAAAGCTGCCCTATCAAATCTGGCAACTCTATGAAGAGTCCAACATGTGTTTGACTTAATCTGCTTGTGTTATTCACAGTGAGAAGGTGCTGGCACATCTCAGTGAAGATACCGGTAATTGCACTGTGTTTCACTTCAAAACTGGCAAAACTGGTCTTTGGTATAATCACATCACACTAGAAAGACTATATTTAAAGATTCCGGAGGAATCACTTCAATGTTTTTATTTAACATGCTCATCTAGGTGAAAGTCCAACAGAATTTCAGTGGGAATGTGGCCTCAAGTATGTGTGGCTGTCACAACCAGATTCAGCTCTATGTTGTGCATGTTGGCCTGGTGGTATACTGGACAGCTCACTCAGTATTCTAGACATACACCTAGTTGTGGCTGAAGTCCGGGGGACAGTCAATACTATTGAAATGTAGTAATTCATGTCTGCCTCGGTCACTCTGTACACACCATAGCTCAGATGTTTCCCCCTGAATCAAAATCAGCCGCTCGCTCACCAATATGAAATCTATACCAGGAGTTATTCAATCAAATGCGGTAACTGCAGCTGCTGCTGTTGTACAAAATGTGCTGCGGTACTGATAAATATCAACGTAAAATTCAATATCAGAGCTAGAGCTACAGCGTAGGAGCTACAGCGCAGTCAGCTAATGACACTTGGGCATAATCAGCTGCAAAATCAATGCGGATTGGACAAGCTGGGCCACATTGTTCATATTGCAGTTCACTAACAACCAATACATTTCACCAGAGTGTATGACACAGAGCGGAGAATACCACTGGCATATCTAGTAATCTGTCTTTCAAAAATGTCTTTCACTCACACATCCTATCTGTTTCTTTCTATTGTGTATACTCAAACCATTGGCTCCATGTGCGACCAGCCTAAAGTGACATTCGGCTTTAACTGTCACAAGAATAAAGGGATTTACTTTCCAAATAAGCCACAGTGTGGGCTAAAGAGGACAGCCGAACACATTGATTCATGGCATACAGAATCATTTTGAAGCGTTCCTGACCTGCCCAGGCTATTCATTTCAGAGGCCGATGGACTATTTGCCTCACACAACCCACCTGAGCCAACTAATTCCTCGCTAAGACCAGATTATTTGCAAGGTGTCGTGCCTGGCTCCCAGAGCGCAAAAGCCAGCCGTGAACTACAAAGAGAAACCATCTTTCTTTCCCACCTGACCGTCTCAAGCAGTGTAACCTTTGTAAATACGGAAATAAACAGATAGTGAAGAGGGAGGGAGAGAGAGAAAGAGAGAACGAATGACAAAGAGTTGTGAGCAAGGAAAGTCTCCTCACTGGCTGCTCCAAGATCCTAAGTCCCTGTGGCTGAGTCTATAAGCCTAGGGACAGTGAGCCCTGCCAGGCTGAGAGGACAGCACTAGCTGGTCGGTCACTGGTCGCTCTATAACAAACAGTGAACTACGTTTGTACGTTTTGTACGTTAAACAAAATGCCTGCCCTT
>JACXGM010001521.1:42088-54154 GCA_016801145.1 Umbra pygmaea
TGTGTGTGTGTGTGTGTGTGTGTGTGTGTGTGTGTGTGTGTGTGTGTGTGTGTGTGTGTGTGTGTGTGTGTGTGTGTGTGTGTGTGTGTGTGTGTGTGTGTGTGTGTGTGTGTGTGTGTGTGTGTGTGTGTGTGTGTGTGCCTCTGTGCCAATAAGACCTTTAAGAACAAGTGTCTTTCTTCTCTCAGGACTGAAAAAGATAATAAGTATACAAAGATCTGTCTACAATCGATTGAAGCAAATGCACTGATAATGCATTCTGGGAAGGATGTGAAAATTAACTTATTTCCCAGCTCTGAAATGTAGATTTAGATAATTGACAAATGGGGAAATCTGAGAAAGAAAATATCTGATAACTATATTCTACAAATCTCAGCCCATTAGACCAGCTAACTGGAACTGTCTCCTGTTCTCAACGCCGCTCACGGAAAAAGAATAATACTGTTGTATACAATTCACTTGAACCGTTACATAAATCTATTGGCAATATCTGGCAAAAGGTTATTTAATGGAAACAAGCAACATTCATCAAAACGGAACATTATCCAATATCATTTGCAATTTCAATAAATAAAAAAACATTATTTTCAAATATCATAACAATGCTTTCCTACACATGTGTACATTGAACAAAGCAATAAAAGTAAATTTCTTGCAGATTTAACCATTTCCAGGAATACATAGCATACTCATGCATCTTCATCTTTTCGTCTTTGCCACTAAGAAGAGGGCGATGTGTAGCCAAATATTAGCAGTCTGATGACAGATAAAAATACGTTACAATTATTCTTGTAACATATTATCGACATAAACTACAACATCTATATAGGCTACAGCAGGTACATTATGTACAAGACTAGACATATCTTCTTCACCTCACACGATGACAAAATAATGGGTACATTACCGTCATAAAAAAAGAAAACGAATAAATACACACACAGGACATAATAAAACTGACATGATCATTCAGATTTAATTTTGCAATACGGAAATTATTAGGCATAACTACTTTCAATGAATGGTTGCACGGCCTGAGCGTTCAACAAATAAAACCAGACAACCTTCTAACAGCATTATTATATTAACATTAAAATTATTTATTCAAATATTTCGATTTAATAAAAATGCGAACGAGTGGGGAAGTTGTCCCAATATTGCTGAAGAATTGAAATCATTTTCGTTTGATTAAAAATTCCACAAAATTCACATTTATTCCAAATGATGACTAATTTACGAAGAAACTAAGACAGCGAATTAAGAGACACTGCTGCAACCATAACGAGATATATTTTCTAAAATAATTGTTTACCTGTATGACATACACTATAACACAATTACCATGCCTTGCCACCACCTGCATCACACGTTAGGCTTACAGACAAGTGTTTATTGCCTAATCATAACATAAATAGTTAAGGGGCGAGGGTAGGTGAGATTTCGTGGAGGAATAACTGTCCTATTTCTAATAAAGGGTAATGAAAATAGGTTTTGGTAAAGTATAGCCTGCATGTGTTGACAGGACTATAGGTTTCGCCAGGACAATGAAATAAAGTAATACATCGTTCCTTACTCATGCAAAGTCTTTGCAAAGCATACGTCTGAAAAAAAGATACTAGATTAATTACGAAATTGTTAATATGCATATGATGTTAATATTACATTATTGACCAAAAACGTTATAGCCTGCATTAAGTAGCCGTTCTCCTTTCCCTCAACTTTCCAACAAAACACAGGGTTTTGGAAACAAACTGAGAATATGCTCTCCTATAGCCTAATTGTTAACAAACACTGCTTGTTTTTTTTTATTATTCAACACAGCGCTCAAATCCAAATTAAAATAACTCAAGGTATTGATCCAGCCATTGGAATCGACGTTAATTTTATTTCAGTTCTCACTTTGCACGAGAATCAATGGGAAGCAATAACAGCTGACATCGCTGCTGAAAGGAAGAGAAAAGAAGGACTGTGGATAAAAATCGAAACACGACAAATAAATCATCTGTTACTTATCTTTCAAACAGAAATGTTTCCCCCAATTTTAGGTAAACTGCAAAAAAATTAAATAACATGAGTATTTTACCTAACAGTTTGAGAACTAAATCTACGTTTATTTGCTAATGGCACATTTTGCATAATAAGCCTAAAAAGTAATATCGATTTAAAAACGAATATTACTGGTTGAAGAAATGTTACTAAATTAAAAGTTAGCTATATAGACTAAATATAGACTACTGTTGCGCTGTGAAAAGATTAATCGCATTCCACCTGCTGCTCAATGCATTTAGGACCAATACGTATTTGTCTGCAAAAAACAATTCAGATGTAAAGGTACACGAATTGCGCATATAATCTAACTTCTTATTTATCAGTCAGTCGACATTTTGAACCATGTACCAAAACAATAATTTTACTTTTTAAAAATGTAACATGACTAGAACTATCTTAATGTAAATAATTAGACACACAGAACAACAAAGAGAATAATCTGAACCACAACTAAATTGAAGCGTGTATGAAGAGTGTCTTAAGCATATTAGGCAGAAATTAATTATAATTCCACAATTAAAATTAAACTGGAGTAAAATTAAATGGGAACTTTGTAAAACATACATGTGTATCAACCAATGGGATGAGTGTGCTTCATTAAATTATTAAAACTAGAATACTTTAGGCCGAAATTGGGCTTTACAAATATGAATCCATTTTTTAGTACTAGATTGAATTTTTAAGACAATACAATAATACAATGTTCTCTAATTAAACAAAATTAACGATAGGCCTATAGCCAAGCCTATTCTATATTTAGATTAGTTCTACTAGTTAAGGTAAAATAATTTCATTCAAAACATGGAAAATATTTGTATCTTCTACTAGTGAACAAGGGGCTCTATGAATTACTATAACAACCCTCTGTTATAACTGCCAAAAATATAATCTGGCATATGTACGTCGAGAAACCTAATCGTTATTTATTTGATTTTTAAAGCAAATGTTTCTTAAAAAAGGAACACGGATTAAAAATATAGGTTATATTTGAAAGCATATACTAATTTATTTAATTTTATATTCCATTTAATCGGTTAAACAATTCGTTGTATACACAAAAACCACGAATCTGTAAAGAGTATATAGCCTAATATAGGCTACGTAAAAAGTATTTCACCTAAAGTTAAAAAATTACTTTACACATGTTTTGTTTCATTAACAATATATGCAAGTTAAAAGTTATTTATTTTATTTTAGAATAACATTATAACCCTCACCAATCGCTGATCATTATAGTGGAAGCTTCACTTAATCGATATCTATTTTGTGTATTCATCAACTGGGAATAAACCTCGACGTGTTATGCTTTGAGCAACTCGTCGGTTAAGCGGAAACCTTAAGCTTGTAGCCAGTCATTTGGGGCAGGATGTAAATTGTAGTGGTCCGTAGTAAACAGGTGTTTCCCTCTTTCTTTCTTTCGGCTCCCTCTGACCACTTGGCTAGTTTTTGAATTCAGGCTTTTTTTCTTTCTGAGCATAACAGTGAACATAATTGATGCCTTAGTCAACATTTCGACTACATGAGCTCTGTCTTGTCGCTCTCTATGCCTCTCGAGAGCACGCAGACACACAAATGATTGCATAGACAACATTAAACTATGTTTCTCTACAACATCTAAAGATTCTATTAGCAAAGTTTAAATAGTGCAACGTCTAGCAAAAAAAATTGTGTTTTATATTTACAAACAAATATACAAAAGTCTAGGAGAACAATCGTTAGAGATGTTTTCATTTTGCATGGGTGCTCTGCAAAGTCTTACGGCCTTTGCTTAGTCATTAACTTATGGCTTTGTTTAGTTTAATAAGCATTAAAAGACACGCAGCCTATTTAAAAATAAGTCACAGGCAAGTATGGTTATAATCACCTCATTACACGGTAGCCTAATTTTGGTTTTACACAAAGACATCAAAAACATTAACTTTTAATCTGTGACGAGTGACATTTCTCCACGGTATTCTTTGCGTGACTAAAAGTAGTTCACGCGCATTAGATGGAACAATGTCGTAACATATTGGACAGGTCCCCCACTGTAGGTCTTGTTATGGATAGAGGACACATCTCAATTTCCAAATACTTTTACCTCGATTTAATGTTTAAGTAGTGATGTTGACTATATCTGGCTATAGGCTTTGTCTGGTGATTTGTCTATTTTTCGACATAGCTCGATAATACAGTTCTACATAGATTACATACAAAATATATATACGCTTTAAAATATATAAACATCCCAAAACCAAAGCAGGAGCTAAATCTTATTTTTTGATTAGTTTCAAACTTCTAGAAATGCGTTTAATGTTTCAAGCCTAACGAGTTCAGAAGTTGGGATGCATACTTTGGGAAGAGTTGGGAAAGTAGGGTAAGTCAACGCATGCGTCACATGTGATAAAACGCATATCGCTAGACTTTGGGAACAAACACTTTAAATTCTCACCACCGATTGTTAATAACATTCACATTCAAGTCATGGTTGACGACCACACAATCAGTAGCCCACTACGACAATTGAAATGATATGCTACACGAGTCCAGGCTTAGTCTGATAACCTACAGTCAGATTCGTCGTGCGTTAAAGTTGGATGACAACAAAATCCTGAAAGGTAATGAACAAGGCATATAGCCACCAGTGTCAAGATTCGAAGCACTTACGTTATTATAAACAATCCCTTTGACGATCCAGGTCCTTGATTTTCGTTTATCCTCACAACAAAAACTTTTCAGTGGCAGGCTTGCGAAAATACCGGAGATAACGGAGTAGCATGGAAAATAAAGTAGTTAACACCTCGCGGCAAGGTTGCGGTGTAAAGAGACAGACTGTCCCCGGCTCTTGTGTTCAGTGTGGTATCGGTTGCATGTACCGCTGAGACAGAAGGGAATCTGCGTTCACTCGATGAATAACCCTAACGAAAAGCTAAAGGCAGAGATTTGATCTAAGGTAGCTAGGCAGCTCACAAACAGTGTTTTAGGTGCAGTGCTGCCGCTCAGCGCTTGGTTTGCTCAATGACTGACATTCTCTGCCTTTCCACTTTCCCCCTCGCAGTTCCCCAGCCCCCTCTCAGTCCGTCTTTCCCAGAGCGGGCTTCAGTGCGCTTTGTTATGAGTGAATGAATTATCTTCTTCCACGTTATAGAGACCAGAGGAAATGAAGTTCTTTCTTAAACAAAAGGTGAATCTAAACTGGATACTAATATTTCTAAACATGGATGTGTGCGCACGGAATAGTTACAGTTGACATTAAATGACAACGTTACATCCAGACATGACAGCTTTGCAAAGAAGTAGCAGCAGTATGCATAGTAATTCCTACTGTGTTAAAACAATTGAAAAGGTGTTGAAACTCTCAGTTCCTGTTTGAAATGTGCGAAGACAACTAGTTCGTTGCATCCAACACTAAACAAAAAAATTCCTGAACAGACTTTAAGGAAGCGAAAAAATCAACAATTTAAAACTAGTCGTAAAATAGTTTTAACTAAATATGGCTAAAGTCTTATACGCTTCACGATATTTTTAGCATTGTGGGATGTTGGTCAACATCGAAACACTTCCATTTCTCTAGCCTCCCATTTCCAGTCCTGTTTAGATATTATCCACCTGCTGGAAATACATTGAATTGCATGTAGGTCCATCACCTAGGAGTGACTGTGGCCAACAGCACACAGTTCTAATACTGGTTTATACAGTTTGAAGTAGAGGACAAATAAATAAATAACATGTTTCCACAGTGAATTAGGTTTTTAGTTAATATACAGGCCGACGCGATCCTGTCGTGAGGGCAATCTGTGAGAACTGTGGGAGGGGCTCAGCAGCAGTGCAAATGGATAGCATACATACACATGATCACTTAGTTGTGTTGCTAATGACCTCTTAGTGAGTCTATAGGAGGAGGAAGAGGCCTGTTTCAGTCCCAGGTGTCTCTCAATTCAGAATCAAAATCTGTAATGTTTCTAAATGGACTTGTGTGTATTGAGTTTAACAGCCTCTCATTGCACCTCTTTCACACGACTTGTACTTCAAATTTACACAAAACACTTTCTTTCTTGTATGGTACTGAGGTGTTTGGGTCACAGGTACAATCAGGTGTAGCTATGTATATGTTATTAGTTATTAGGGTAAGAGTTAGGTGACTTAAAAAAATACTATTAATAAAAAGGGTTGAAACGCACTATCAAAACACTATCAAAACACAAGTAAGTAAGTAAGTAAAATTTATTTTTATAGCACATTTAAACACAGCTTGCACTGACCAAAGTGCTGTACATAGAGCACAACAACTACAATACTAATTTAAACTTATAAATTATATTTTAATTACCTGGTACTGCCCTGCAGGGTTTTTTGCACAGATTAGAGCAATGAAAGTCCATTGTATCACAATAGCACTGACTCAATGACATTTGTATTACCAATACAGACACATGCAAACACACTGTATGGGATGTCATTGTAACATCCCATACAAAATGAGCAGTGCTTAGAGTGCTATGAAAATGAACTTCCCTGACTTTATCATTAATTCAACTTTCACATCTAGATTTCATTTTTGTCACTTATATTTAGATAGTAGTGCTGTTGAAAGGTCCTAAATCAAATGGCATTTTGTCTGCACACATCAATTGGTCTGTGTCACTGCACACATTTCTATAAGCTACCAGTATTAGAGCAGAGTCGTTTTGGCTCCGTTTCACAGCTATCTCTAATAGTGAGATCATTAAACCAACCAAGTACAGCTATCATGACAATGAAAGCATTAAATACATATCAATAAAAAAACTCATCCATGCTCAATTGAATAATTCATGGAGCAAGAGAGCTTCATCTCACATCATATGAACATTCTCTATAGTCTACAAAAGGTACCTCCCACCCAACCACACGCACATTTCATATAGTTTATTTGAATTCACAAAAAAATTGTAATTTCATAAATATTCTAATGCAAATAGATGAGTCCTAATGAGTCAAGTGTAATTATGAGGTGCTGATATTTGAATAGCTTGTCAGAAAAGGGCTGCTCAGAAAAGACAATTGTATATATATATTGTTGTTCTCAATGTAGGAAGAGATGTTCCTTCCTACATCGGTGACAGAAGCCACCAGGACCACACAGGAGTGTAACACAACTGCATCAGAGGTATTCACTGACTGTCTGCATGTCAGTCCATCTGAGCTCCACCCCTGTCTGGTTGTCCAGGTAACTGAGGTGTAGCCAGTCTGATTCTAAAGCCTCTGGCACCAGTAGAAGACCAGACAGCTGGGGGACCTTTCACTTTTGTAACTCCTGAAGGAGAGAAGCTCAAGCTAACTCCTTAACTGTTAAATCATCTGTTCGGCAGAGATATTTTTTTATTTAGTGTACAGACTAACTTCGACGAGCATAGTGGGCTATGTCACTACTTCGATAAACAACTAATTTACAACTAATTTACAGTGGCTATGGGTTTAGTCCTTGTCATGGCTTCTCCAACATTTCCTGGAGCTCCAGCACTAGGCAACACAAATTGGTACAGTGCTGCCTGGGATAGGCGAGGAGAACATTTGTACAAATGCATATTGCCAAATGGCTCTCTAGTGATAGATTGGGCATCTGTGAGGTCAATTGCGGATGAATAGTTGGAGAATGTGTCATCCTTCCGCATGTGTGCTGACTAAAGGCTTCCTTGTTGGATGAGCACTGAGATAAGGATCGGACAGCTCGGCGACATGTGGTTAAAGGAAATATGTGACCATCCCAAACCTGTGGATGAGTTGCCGACAAGGCAGATTCAGGGAAAGTTGGACCTTACAAATTGGGTGGTGAGAAAGATGGGAATGAAGGGACCAGTAATGAAAAGGTTGGGCCAGTAATCACGACGTTGTCATTTCAAAACCACAACCAAAATAATATTATATTAAGTAATTGTGCCCTTGAGCAAGCTAATCTAGTTGCTTTCTCCTGTAAGTCACTCAGGCGCATCTCTTAAATGGGGGAAAAAAATAAGGTGAGGTTGGAGTAAAATGTTACTACCTGTCAAAGTGAGTTGGAGTGTGTGTGGAAAGAGAATGAGATGGGATTTAATGAGTGTCTTGGTACAAGTCTATGCAGAGAGCTAGCTGACTCATTCATTTGGTCTCTCTTCCTTTATTTCCACCTCTCTGTTTCTGAAATAGACCGCTTTAGTGGCCGTGCTGCGTTGAAGGAACCGGATCTCACCATGGAAGCTGGACATAGAGGACGGCAGCGGCCACCTTTCTCCGCACAGACGACGCTAAGGGCTGTTCTTCTCATCTCAATCTGGAAGTTTACCCACCCCGTTCACGCAGGATCGCCAAGGTCTACTCTGTTCGCCTGCCAGCAATCGCACGCACACGCGTGTGCGCATGCACCCGCACGTGAGCACGCGCACACACTCACAGAGGGAGGCCAGCAGCCCAGACAGACAGTGCAGCATGATCAAAGATTCTGGGTAACTGAGCAGAATCAGGGTTCTAAAAATGGCTCAGCAGCTGATTTCCAGTGTCCTGGCAGACACTACTTGATACGGAGGCTTTCAAATTTAACTAAAGCCCAGGCCTGGCGTGTGCCATATTCCTACAGGGGTACATGCCGCGAGGCCTCGTTTGTGGAGCAATCCTTGTCTGCTTGCTGTCGAGACTGTGGCACCTGGCTTGGCAGTGTTGGTTATTTTTCCCTGTCTGTTTTATTAGGAAGGGCTTCAGCAGGGGGGCTCGGAACTCCTATCAATCCGGAGCTCCATGAAAACCGCTCTTGAGGAATAGGGCACAATAATATTCAACATAAAATCAATGGCTTGTTTAATTTAAACAGGGCCAGGAAATGTGGTAATTGCAAAGAGGGCCCACAAATCAAGACCCCTTGTTATCCCATTTGCCGCTCCATTAATCGGTGGAAAATGAATAAATGTTATTTTTAGTTAACTATTAGGTTTTGCCTACTGTCTCCGTGCCCTAAACAATCTTGTGCGCTGCCGTAGTGGAGATATTATCACAGTTTTTAACATTTCCCAGTGAGGAGGAAGAATGCAACATTTGAAGTATTGGGAAACGGAGAGAGCTATTACGACTCCATTACTGATTCAGTGGGAGCAGCAGTAAAGAGGAGTGTGAAATAGGATAGTTTTACTGCCTAGTTGATCACATGCCACTCATCCACCTGCTGTCTGAGAATGTGCTCTCTCTTTCTCCTCAAGTCGCTCCCGAACAGACAGACACGCTTCAAACCTGAAAACAGACGATACAGCCAATCCTTTTCTGTGACAATAAATGTACAGAAATACACCGAAGAAACATCACGCCTTTGACATTTCTGAGGCTATTTCTGAGGCAGTGTATAATTATCTGTGACATTAGATGACATCCACCCCAAGGCTGTCTTTCGCATGAATAAAAAACAAACATTCAGGCAGTGGAAAGAAATATCTAAACATGCACAGAGGTTATTTTGATGACAGCAAATAAGAAAGATATTGTGTATTTGTTTTTATCTTGAAAAATATATATTGTGATAGGCTTTCATTTTGACTTACACATAAAAGCACTTCAGATGTTTACGTTCATTTGCTGAACAGATCTCAGTTAAGTTGCCTGATAGAAAAATATATATTGAACTGCTCCCTCAAGCAAGATAATGAGCAAAGAAAAAAAAGAAATAAAAGCTGGATAGGTCACAATTATTCACAGATTGCGGTCTAGCTTGTAGCAGAGTACATATGTTACGTTTCATAGTCGTAGATAACGTGCCAGACCCGCCCTACTGGTCCCCAGCAGCGTACAAATTCAGAAGCCATCAAGTCTCATATACATAAGTGTAACTCAGCCATTAGAGCATGCAGGCAAATGGCATCCTTGGCCGAGAGCACAAGGCAACTGACAAACAGTCTGAGACAAACCACGAGATCATTTAGATTCTCATGTGCTAAAATCTCATTATTTTGCAATACAGATTTAGCAGCACGCCCAGCGCAGGGCCATCAATTCCTGCGGCTGTAAATTATTAAAGAAACAGCCCTTGGTGTAAATCAAAATCAACATGCTTTGTTTAAGGAATTAGCTTCCTTCATGTTCTATATCTCATGTCTTCATTATTTATTCGTTGTTTAAGAGGCTAAACGTAACAATCGACCAGTGAAGGCCTATGTCCCCCCCACCCCAAAAAAATAAACACAGACAACAAGGTTTTGTGACATTTTATCCCTCTCCTAGTCCTCTGAACATGCCCCCAGAGTGTCCGTCCGTGCACTCTACATCTGAAAGTTAAAGTGTAAAGAAACTAAGTAGAAGTGAAAGATGTAGCACAACAGCCCTGTCCCCTGCTGTCACTTTGAATTTGGATTATCAGCTACCATTTTGGAAGAGTTGCAAGGAAGATGCTTTTAATGACTGACCCTCAGTTGTATACTTAATGACTGATGCTCAGGTCTACTCTTAAACTGACCCCCAGCTCTACTCTTAAAATAATCCTCAGCTCTACACCATTAGACTGAATCTCAGATCTACTCTTAATAACTGCTTCTAGGATCTACTCTTAATTACGCTCAGCTCTACTGTTAATGACTGACCCTCAACTCTACTCTTAGACTGACCCTCGACTCTACTCTTAGACTGACCCTCAACTCAACTCTTAATGACGGACCCTCAGCTCTACTCTTAATGACGGACCCTCAACCCTACTCTTAATGACCCTCAGCTCTACTGTATTTGACTGACCCTCAACTCTACTCTTAGACTGACCCTCAGCTATACTCTTAGACTGACCCTCAGCTTTACTCTTAATGACGGACCCTCAGCTCTACTCTTAGACTGATCCTCAGCTCTATTCTTAATGACTGACCCTCAGCTCTACTCTTAATGACTGACCCTCAGCTCTCCTCTTAGACTGACCCTCAGCTCTACTCTAAATGACTGAACCTCAGGTCTTTTCTTAATGACTGACTCTCAGCTCTACTCATAATGACTGACTCTCAGCTCTACTCTTGGACTGACCCTCAGCTCTACTCTTAATGACTGACCTTTAGCTCTACTCTTAATGACGGACCCTCAGCTCTACTCTTAATGACCCTCAGCTCTACTGTTATTGACTGACCTTAACCTCTACTCTTAGACTTACCCTCAGCTCTACTCATAATGACTGACACTCAGCTCTACTCTTAATGACGGACCCTCAGCTCTTCTCTTAATGACTGACACTCAGTTCTACTCTTAGACTGACCCTCCGCTCTACTCTTAGACTGACCCTCAGCTCTACTCATATTGACTGAACCTCAGCTCTACTCTCTACTATTAATGACTGACCATCAGCTCTATACTCTACTCTTAATGACTGACCCTCAGCTTTAATCTTAGACACACTCAGCTCTACTATTAATGATTGACCCTTAGCTCTACTCTTACTGACGACCTTCAGCTCTCGTCTGACCCTCAGCTCTACTCTTAATGACTGACTTTTAGCTATACTCTTAGACTGACCCTTAGCTCTACACTTAATGACTGACCCTCAGCTCTCCTCTTAGACTGACCCTCAGCTCTACTCTTAATGACTGACTCCCAGCTCTACTCATAATGACTGACACTCAGCTCTACTCTTAGACTGACCCTCAGCTCTACTCTTAATGACTGACCTTTAGCTCTACTCTTATTGACTGAACCTCAGGTCTTCTCTTAATTACTGACTCTCAGCTCTACTCATAATGACTGACACTCAGCTCTACTCTTAGACTGATCATCAGCTCTACTCTTAATGACGGACCCTCAGCTCTTCTCTTAATGACTGACACTCAGTTCTACTCTTAGACTGACCCTCCGCTCTACTCTTAGACTGACCCTCAGCTCTACTCATATTGACTGAACCTCAGCTCTACTCTCTACTATTAATGATTGACCATCAGCTCTATACTCTACTCTTAATGACTGACCCTCAGCTCTACTCTTAGACTGACCCTCAGCTCTACTCTTAATGACTGACCTTTAGCTCTACTCTTAATGATTGACCATCAGCTCTACTCTTAAGGACTGACCTTTAGCTCT
>JACXGM010001522.1:0-54085 GCA_016801145.1 Umbra pygmaea
AAACCGGTTCCACGGAGGGCCGAGTGTATGCAGGTTTTCGCTCTTACCTTGTACCTGACTGATTGAATAGGTTACTAATTGGTTAAGATCTCCCCTCACCTGGCAGTCTAGTTCTTAATTGGGCTCTAATTGAAAGGAAAGACCAAAAACCAGCATACACTCGGCCCTCCGTGGAACCGGTTTGACATCCCTGCTCTAGGATAAGCAGTCATTTGAAGGTGAAATTAGAGTCAAATGTTCTCAATCAATGGGATGACAATCGGGTGTGAGTGGGCACCCTCATTTATTTAAAGAACAGAGATCTAATAAAGTATGATCTTCACATGTTTGTGGAAGTGTACCATGGCATGAACGAGATTGGTCTTTGATCTGAATCTCAAGAGAACGTGGGTCATGCAGCAAGACAACCAAAGAACGGTTGAAGGCTGTTAACTTGACCATAATCCAATCTAAATGTTGTGGAAGGAGCTGAAGAAAGCAGCTCATGTGAGGAAACCCACCAACATTCCAGAGTTGAATTTGTTTTTTACAGAGGAATGGGTCAAATTTCCTCCAAGCCGATGTGCAGGACTGATCAACAGTTACTGTGAACGTTTAGTTGCAGTTATTCCTGCACAAGGGGCCACACCAGATATATTTTTTTTATTTAATTTTACTTAACCAGGTAAGTTGACTAAGAACAATTTCTTATTTATAACAATGGCCTGGGAGCATTTAGGGTAAAGTGACTTGCCAAAGGACACAACAACATTTGACTCAGTCAAGCATCGAACTGGCAACCTTCTGACTCCCTAACCACTGAGCCATCTGCGCCCTATAAACTTTTGCCACTCACAGATATGGAATAATGGATCATTTTCCTCAGTTAGTAAATGACCAAGTATAATTGTTGTCTCATTTGTTTAATTGGGTTCTCTTTATCTACTTTTAGGACTTATGATAAATGTGATGATGTTTTAGTTCATATTTATGCAGATATATAGAAAATTCTAAAAGGTTAACCACCTTTTTTTGCACCACTGTAGATAAAATAGAACTGTTCCCTTTTTGTTCATTTTTTGTTGTTATTAGTTGATATCAAAGAATATTGTGAAATATTTCCTTTGGGAGCCATTTGGGATAAGGCCCTTGTCTTTTCCGGGAGCGTGGCTATAATTTGTTACACTTAAGTCCAGCAGTGGTTATTATCTGTGTCTGAGGGCAATAAGGGTCTTGGTCCTATTGACCTCTGACCTTCGGACAGCCTTGAGACTGGGTGTTCCCCTTTCTTCCCTACTGGCCAAGCAGACCCCCGAGGGGCAACCAGCCCCACGTGTCACTCATCTTCCCCACCGAGAAGCGCTGCGGTGCGGGCGCTGCTGAAACACGAGACTGGGAAGGGAGAGAGGAAAGACAATGAGAAAATGGGAAGGAGAGAGGAGAGGAAGAAGAGGCTATGGGAAGAGAGGAGGGAGGGAAGGTAAATGGAAGAGGGGCAGCGTGTCCCAGATAACATGGGAGATATGCAGTCACCTATAGTGCTTCTGGTTCAACATACCTGATAACATCATATTAATAGTGTGGGGACACAATGACAGTTACACCAGAGTCTAGGGGCAGTTCCATAGATGGGATACATGGGAACATGTCATTCTGCACTGTTGGTCTAAAAGTGTGACAGGTGTGGCTGATTATTGGATCCTTCAAGACAGGCACAACGCTGACATTTATATTGATTTGGGATACGTTTGTCCTGTCAATAATGGTTTAATTTATGTATGGCCTATCATGTGAATAGACTTGTATTGTTTTTCAAGAATTTCGATATTATTGCGCATAGTAAAATTATTTTTGCAAACATTAACCACTAATTCATCTTACATTTTTTAACAGCTACAATATATCCTACAGAATGTTCACTTGCCGTTGCGTAGCTGGGTTATATGCATAGATTTTATATGGTTATATTATATGCTATAATTGACGTCGTTCTTGACTGGCAGTGACGTTCACGCACTGGATGAACTGAGAACCTGAACCGGAAACGATATCTCCGTTTCTATATTTACCCTGTAGCGCACTTTGGTAGCGTACTCACTTCATGCAGTCTAAAAAAAATTAATATATATTATCCTTTGACTGTTTTTTTCTAGAATGTCCATTCAATTCTATACAGCTATACTGTGATGGAATGGGCAGCTAACTGCCGTTCAGTCGAGATCCCTAATCGAGTTTGACTTTTATATCCAGATTCTAACATTTTTTTAAATGTCAGAACCAAGCAGCAAGAGATTAAAAATAAATGTGCCTATCTGTAAAACTCACCGACCATGTCTCGGTAGTAGGGTTAAACAGAGTCTTCCACCGATCGTTGAGGAGAGTTTGTGCGGAGTAGCGACATTACTTCTGGAGGTCGCTTACAGACTTAATGCACTGGTAAGGGCGACCCGACTGTACAGCATCTTTGAAGAACAATTTATTTGCTAACGTTTTTTCTACGTTATTGTTTATGTGTTGCATGCATTAGATTACAGCTAAGTCCCTGCAGGAAAAAAAATACTTATAGTTTTGAAATTGAATCCCCGTCAAAGATTTAACTTTGAGTGTTCAACGTGGTTTGTATTACACATTATTGTGAATGCTAACATTCAATGAATACCCTACAAACAATAATAATAAAAATGTATTTATATTTGATGAGTTTGTCATTGAAAACTAACAAATTTATCATCTCCATAAATATATTTGCACGAGCACTGCATATACCACTGCCAATATTTATGACTGATTTTTTCAGGCCAAGATATTTGAGCAGGATGATAATGCCTTACCAAGAGTTTCAGCCTTCTTCCACGAGCAATCTGAGAAGGAGCAGGCTCGGGCAGAGGCCATGCTAAACTACCTGTCAGAGCGAGGGGGACAGTTCTGCAATAAAGACATACAGGTAATGCTGCCATCTTATAGAAATTGAATGAAATGATGATGTGTACCAACTGCCATGAAGAAGGGGTAAAGTTTCTAACCATAAATCAACAGTCTTCCTTTCACCTTGGCCTAAATAAATTACCATCCTGTCTAGGCTCAAAATATGTTCTTAACATGCCAAAAAATGTATTGCCCTAGCACCTTCACTAAGGTTACGACTGCCTGCACAGTAGCAACATATAATAGATGATGAGCATTTTCACAACTTGGTGTGAAACCATTAGTCATTCTGGACAGATGCATGGAAACAAAGTAAATTATTTCTGTGCACTGTACAGTCATGGTCAAAAGATTTCAGAATGGCACACATACTAAATTTCACACAAATGTCCGACAAACTCCAAGCATTGATCATGGAAGAATGGGCTGACAACATTTAGGATGTGGCCCAGAAATTATTCTCAGAACTTTTGACCACAACTGTATGTGATCCACTAAAGCAACATGCTACTATTTTGAATAATATTTACATCATCCTTAATTCTTCCTTGAGATGTTTGTGGCAATGTAATGTAGCTCACAGTAGGTTATACTGTATACCTTTTAGAGACAGGGTTTTGTGTGGGGCTGCACAAGGCTTGCGGCTAGGGACAACCGGTTTTGAGTGGACTGGGCAGCATGGTGCGAAGGCCGGCGTCGATGAAGTCTAGGGAATGGGGGGTGGTTAAAACCTAACCCTGGGGCTCAGGCCTAATGCCTGTCAGGGTGTACATTTCCCCTGAGTTCCGGAAAAATTGAAAAGATTAATGTGCAGGCGGAAGGACAGTGCATTAATTACATTTCCAGATGTACGGGGTGTCGTTGCCACTTTAGTGCCGTGTCCACTTTCTGCCTCTGCCAGTTTTATGACTCATGCTAAATCGATCGTGAGTGAGAGCGCTAAGGGGTCCATCATCAGCAATTGGGGACACCTTGTTATCCATTGATCTGTGAGGGCAAAACATACAGTCAGAATGTGTTCTGCAGAATATCTTAAAAATGTACAACTTTGATACTTGCAGAAGGCTATTTCTTATGAACTTTGTTTTTTAACTTTTCAAGTTCTTGAAGTTAATTATTTAAAGTAGAACTATATAATAAAGTTTTTTTCCTCAGAGGGGAACAAATGAGTGGTTTGTTTTAACATTTAAATTGACTATTTAACAGATGCTCTTATCCAGAGTAACTTAAACACTACATGCATTCTTCTGTATGTCTGTCTGTCTGTTTATGTGCTGTCTGTCGTGCTGTCTGTCTTCCACAGAGGCCGGGCTGTGAGAATGTGTGTGCAGTGATTCCAGCCCTAGAGCTGATGCTGAACCAGTGGAAGGAGGAGATGGCCGTGATGGTGGAGCTCATCCAGCTGTCTAAGGAGCACAGTGACCCCCTATCCGCCAACGTGGTTAAGAGACGCTTTCTTGGGCCGCTGGTGCCCCTTATCAAACTGGTGGGAGACTTCTTAACCAACGCCCGTAGGGTATGCTGCACCAGCGACTGCTCCGCTGGTTTCAGGGAGTACCTCTTTGACCAACTACAGGAGGAACTGACCAAAACCTCCAGCGGCTGAATCACTTCTCTATAGCGGTGGTTCTCAAGTCTCTCCTGGGTATAGCCAGCTGTCCTATGTATTACAGTAGATGTATCCCAGGGCTAGGACTCCTGAATCAACTTAGTGACTGACTATGAAGCTCTTGGCTGCTTCATTCATATGAATTAATTTTAGGACAACAAAATCTAGATTGCCCGGGGGTCCCCAGAACTGGATTAAGAACACTCTTTTTACAATTATCTTCTGAACTGAATCAGAAAATGGGCATATGTTGAAAGACTGGTAGCCTAATATTAAACTAGCTTTATTTAAGCTATGTAGCAGTTCTGAGTGTAAACATTTCGATTTTTAAATGGATGTTTGGTGGGAAAAACTGATTTGTTTGGGTTGTTAGGCCTATGTGAGTGGAAGGTTGGGAATTTGGTATCATACATTGTACAGACTACTTAAATGTATTTTTAATGCTTTAAGCACTATACAGTATTTGGGTAATTATAGCACATCCCATTGTCTGATGTATCCTATGAGCAAAATGTTAACATGGTATCATCAATTGTAGTTTTTTGTTAATTTAGAGCGATTGTATGAATCAATGTTTAAGATGACGGTCTTGCTATGTAATATCTCCCAGTATGCTGTGTTATATGCATTATTATTTTTTTAGTGTTAATATGTTGATAATAAACATGTGCGTTTGTTTCCACTTTTAGTTTTCACTAAACCTAATGCTGTTGCTTCCTGTTGAAATATCCAAGGTTCTTCTCCTAGGTTCTTAACAATAATGTCTACATTTTTAAATAAAGTTTTGGATAAAAACAAATTAAGAAGTCTTACTTACTATGACACATGTTTGTTTTAAAAATGTAATCGAAGTGTTCATCGTGACTTTCATTTCCTCAACTGTGAAAGTCTTTTAAATTAGTTTAAGTGTAATCAAGTGTACAGTCAAATTTCTTAAACAGAAAGGCTGGCATTGATTTATAAGTTTGCCCATGGGTATACAGCTCTGGAAATAAACAATCATAAGTTCATAAGCTCTATCATAATTTTCTATGGTTTTACTATTTATTGGAATGCGTTTTGGTAAAATTAACATTGTTTTTTTTTTTTCCCATAAACTGCTGACATTTCTCACAAATTCTACATTCATTCATTCGGAGCATTTATTTGCCAAAACTGATGCTTTGTTTTCAGACCTCGAATAATGCAGAGAAGATAAGTTAATTTTTAAACAACATGGTTCTAATATGTTAACTTTGGAAGAGTTCAGAAATCAATATTTGGTATAATAGTAATAATAATTCTCTAATAATAATAACTGGCTTTCATGCGTCTTGTCAAGTTCTCTACCAGATTCACGTTGATGGTTGGGTAACAGTATTCCCCTATTCTATTGGTGCAAAACAATCAAGCAGCTCGGCTGTGTTTGAGATTTTGTGAATATCCACCTTCCTGTTTATCACATTCCAGAAGTTTTTAATGGGGTGTATTTAAAAAAAAAATATTGCCGTGGTCTCTTTCTTCCTGAGCTGTCTATTGACAAAATGCCAACACTAAGCTAATCAACCTACTATTGCCCTCTAGCGATCTTCACCCGTAACATCAGTTCTTCAAGAAGCAAGACGAGACGAGTATAATAGTCCTCCTACCTGTAAATACATAAATAATATTAACTTTAGATCGCAACACAATGTCACAGCATTGTGATGTTATTTATTCAGAAAAATATGTAGTTTTAAAAAAGATAATACAAAATATTAGCAAAAGGGTACGGAATCAAACAATTATCTTAGTAAGATTACACAAATGTTACCACATTATAATATTTTTTGTAACGTTTTAGTCCATATGGATTTATGAACTCTTACATTATTATTAATTTAAACCAAAACCTTATAGTGAACATTGATTATTACCTTAAAATAGATATATGCTGAATTACTTTAAAGGGAATCTAGGACTATTCGGTAATTCGTTAGAAAACATTCAGACAAAAGCTCTAATGTGGTCTATAACATGTCTTTATTTTGGCGCTATATAGCCTATTTTTAATTTAAATGTCATCCTCCTACCAGAATGTATAGCACCCCTATTAATGCTGGATTTTCTATTCTGTTTTAATAGGATATTAATGAGAACATGTTTACTCTAATTTGCGTAAAGTTCTAAACCCCTACTCCTCCCCCTTTGCCTGCGCGCTACCATTGGTCAATCTAGATAGCTGCGGGCAATGAAGAGCACGCCCCTGACTCAAACGTCAAGAATAAAAACGGCTTTCATCTACAGGATGAGCAACAGGTAGGCTACCCGAAGGGTGCAGTAAGTTAAAGGTTGGGGGAAACAACTACATTCCTACCCTAAAACTAAGCAACGGTTTTGGTGTTATAAGGATAACCTTACATTTCAATTTTTCATTAAAGTTCCTGGTAATCTGTAACGTCTGTGATTAGCAGACCTCCAAAAACGTATATTCCTACGCTTGTTACAAAATTCTTTGGGAATTTTACAGTGAGTTTGAGATGGAGTTATCGGATATGTCGTTCCCTCTCACTTCTGCTGATGACTTTTATGACGATCCGTGCTTCAACACCAATGACATGCATTTTTTCGATGACCTGGACCCCCGGTTGGTACACGTGGGTCTCCTCAAGCAGGACGAACACCACCACAACGAAGACGAACATGTCAGGGCACCCAGCGGGCACCACCAAGCCGGCAGGTGCCTTCTCTGGGCATGCAAAGCCTGCAAGAGGAAAACCACCAACGCCGACCGCAGGAAAGCTGCTACCATGCGGGAGAGAAGAAGACTGGGCAAGGTCAATGACGCGTTCGAGACCCTGAAAAGATGTACGTCGACCAACCCCAACCAAAGGCTTCCCAAAGTGGAGATTTTGAGAAATGCCATTAGCTACATCGAGTCTCTGCAGTGTCTGCTAAGAGGCCAGGATGGCGAGAACTACTACCCAGTGGTGGAGCACTACAGCGGAGACTCTGACGCCTCCAGCCCACGGTCAAACTGCTCTGATGGAATGGTGAGTTGGTACAATAGATTGAAGACTCCAGGACATTCCATAGTTTTGTGTTAAATAAAAAACATATTTGCAAGTCTATATAAAGAGGCATGTTGAAATTTTACAGAAAACATTCAAGCATACATTATTAATGATGGAAATTAAGTTTTTACAATACATTGATGTCATTGCCTGTTTTATTTTTCTTTCCAGATGGACTATAATGCCCCAACGTGTACGTCCACGAGACGAAGCACCTATGACAGGTCTTATTTGGCAGAGAATCCAAATGGTAATTATTGTGTTATATAGTGAATTATTATAGTTGATGACTTTTGTACATTGAATGTCGCTGCTTTCCATTGATCGTGCGAAATACCGACATTATTTGACTTACAACAATGCTCGTTTATAGTCTCAGACTGTTTTTTCTCTTTATTGCAGCTGATGCCAGAAACACAAAGAACGCAGTGATTTCTAGTTTGGATTGTCTATCCAGCATCGTGGAGAGAATCTCAACAGAGACGTCTGCCTGCACGGTGTTATCAGTTCAGGAGGGTTCCGATGGTAGTAGCCCCTGCTCCCCAAAAGAAGGATCTATCCTGAGCGATACGGGGGCACAAGTAGGCCTACCCTCACCGACCAACTGCCTAATGCCCTTCCATGATCCAATCTACCAAGTGCTATGAAAAGAGAATTATGTGGCATTAGTTATGAACATACATCAACTTTCTGTAAATGAAGAAATCAATCGGACTGGGTTGTAGTATGTTGTTGTAGAAGGCCAATTTATCATTCTTTCGTTTAATAGAATGGTTTAAATTCCATGAAGTTAAACACTTGGCTTTCCGTGAGTTTGATGAGATAGGCATTTCATTTTACCGAGGTATTTATGTGAGCGAATTCGATTTAAAGAAATGACCACTTTCTTATTGTTGTATGTTCATGTGTCATCGTTATAATTTTCCTTGCCATTTTGATTGTTAATGACAGTAGAGGACCATTTTTGTAAATAAGGACCATGTGTATATAAGAGAGGATTTGATAAAGAAACTAAAAAAGGTTTGTAATGTATTTAATATTGCTTGTTTATAGCCTACACAGGTGCGCTTTGTTTTGTGTTTAATATGTTTAACTTTATATTTATATCTTAAAATGAGTGAAAGTCAATCGATGTTATTAATAAATGAGTACGACTATTTATACAAAACATGGAGCATGATTTATCTTTATTTTGCCATGATAACTGTAGAACTATAAATGTTATTTCGTTTATTGCAATCTGACGGACTTGGGTTATTAACTAAGCAAATTATTTGCAGTCCATAAAAATATTTATACAAAAATATATATGTTTTTGTCAAATATTATAACTAATATTTAGCAAATTTTACATTTGTTTTGCAAGTTATCTGGCAATCTGGTCTACTAGAGTATACATTTGTTTAAATCATATTAAAATTTTCAGTTCCTTGAAAAAAATGCCATATAATTCTTAGATGCAGAGTCAATCAATAAACATTTCCCTATAGCCTCCGATTAAACGTCCATGCATGATGCCTAAACGAGTGCTGTTGCCAAATTTAAAAAAAAATTGAATACGCAGAATGCATTTTTCAGGTAAATATTTGAAAGCCATACTTTTGCTATACACTCGATTTATCTCTGGATTTGATCTAAATGTGGTGTGCAATGTTGAGCAGCATATTCATGGTTTGTGAAAAATATTAAGGCTTAACATGGATTTTGTGTACATCTCTGTCTGACAAAAATGTTTTAATGCGAGATTGTGTTCCACTTATGCTTGGTGTGTAATTTCGTCCACTTGTAGCTAAATTAAACACACCAGTTGGGCCTGCAATCTCCCAACTAATAAAGGTTTTTACCTGTACATATTTTACTTGCGTTTTGCAGGTCATTAATAATAACTGTGGAAAAGGCCTCATGTACGGAATGGATAGGCTACTGTGATTAAAAAAGAGACAAAGACCACATAAGACGCAGGGCAACCGCACATCACTAAACATGATATAGCATAAACACAAAAACAAAACGCAGAAAATAAACAATGAAAACGCGGGCATGGTTGCAGGACACAACAGCAAATACAACAGGCAGAAGAACATTGAAATGATATGTAAATTGAAGCAATTAAGGGTTTAATTAAATGTGACGATATTGTTCGATTTTTTTCGTTATGTCCAATAGCTGCTCTATAGGTGCGGTTAAAGGAGATGCGAACAAAAGTCGTTGGCTTTAGGAAACTTTAATTTTAGTGGAGCGTGTGCATGTGGAGGAGGAGGGTTGCAGTAGACATCTCAGATATGTGGAATTAACTAGTTGGTAAACAGCTTGATTTTACCGTAAAAATACCATATTAATCTAACCTTTAATTGAGTGAAAATTGTTCAAAGGAAAAAAATGATCAAGAAATAATAATATTGGTTCGTGTCACAGTTAATTGCAACCCTGTATTTTATAGTCCCTATAATGTTTGAGGAGGTGAACAAGCACACATAGTGTACTCTAAAGGGATGCGACACAGAGAAACACTCCAGATCATAGAGCAATGATGCTTGCGTATGGACTTTCCTCCTCCCATCGATGTTCAATGGGTTCAGTGGACTCTGTTGGCCATTATTAGGACTGCAGGACAGCAATCTGTGTTTCCTAAAGACACTGAACTGTATAGACCCAGAGCAGCTAGGCAGAGCTGGTCTGGTAGGGAATACATTATATAGGCTATACTGTATATATTTGAAACGCATTCATTTTCTTTTTTGCGGAATAATCGAAAAGTTTAATTTTTTTATTTTATTAAGAATGACAAAGACGTTTTTTTGTAAATTATATTTTTTGTTCAGGATGACAAAGAAGTTTGGATGTTTTTGCGGCTTTCTTTAAAAAATATATATGATTTTTGACACGAGAGTTGGAAGTAGAGGGTATAGACAGGCTAGAGAGACATTAATATAGATTGGAAAATATAGCAACAGCACACAAAGTCGAAGGTTCTTTATTTTAAAATTGTTCTTTAGAGATCCCCAGATGCTGCAAATAACCAATAAATAACCTTTATTTTTAGGAAGTGTCGTCGTCTACACCAAATCTAGAACAAATTAGCATTTTTAAATAAAATATTTACTAGGTAATGGATATGCATTGTGGATCATTTATAAATTATGTATAATAATCTACAAATTTTCATCGTTTAAAAGTGACAAAATTTCTATTCATAAACGATGTGACAATACACATCTGGATAACCCCAAACACCCTAAACCAATATTTTAGTGAATACGAGATTTTGGCAAAAACACATGAAAACCAAAACAGAACTGAAGATGTAGTATGAGCCTTCATCAGAAAAGATGTGTGCCAAAACCTTTAAAATACATTAAGAAATAAATGGTCACTGTCTCAAAACATTTTATTTGTTGACATTAATTTAGTGTACTAAGCCACATATTAATTATAAGTTAAGAGCTGCAAATATACAATATTATATATATGTAAATTGAATGACTCAATTGAAATGATCAATATGTCTAACAAAATGAGTGAACATCTCATTTGGATGTTTTTGATTTTCGGGAAAAGATGGAATGTTGAGGAAATCATTAGGCTATATGCTTATGCACAAAGCCTAACACATTCAACAAATTAATTTCTGTCAACTTTTATTTCTGTCAACACTGTCTCCGCCTCTGAGTGAAATGCATATAATTATTTATTTGAATAAATGACATGGCTAAAAATATTGTATTTTTATTGAGGGTTTTGGTAATAACAGATCTACAGACAAGGCTGAAGAGTCACACTTTATTTACAAAAATACTGAGAACCAAACAGTCCAGGACGAGAAAGCGTGAGGGAGAATTCCGACAACAGCAGCTATTGGCTCTGCTACATCTGTAGACTGTATAGTGTCTACGTCTTGTGTGAATAAGCAAACAATAAGACTTAGTGTCTGAGCCATGACTTTAGCGTAAATGTGTGTTGTCGCTGTCTTAGGCATGTGTCCGGTAGTACGCTGGCAGTCTGAGCTCCAAGCAGCTGAATGGGGCTGTTTACTTTCTGCGGACAGTTTTACCCTTCTTGGAGCTGTAATAAATTAAAACAAGAGAGAAACAGAGTGAGATCTCTACACAGGACATTGATTTTAATTTATAAAATGTACTTTCTATAAATAATTTGAGTAAAATTAAATCAACCTTCGCCTAACTGTCAATCATCAACCACAATATAAAAGAACACACACTAATCACAGCAGTCAAAACAAACAAATCACAGTTTTCATGCTACCTGTTCAACCCAAATGAGTAGCTAAGCTATAATCAGTTTAATTTCTGTATTGATTGTTTTTTCTCCTTGACTTTCAGTTCTGAAGTTTGACATGCAACTTTCTTCAGATATTTTAGACCATGCACTTCAGTGGCGTGGGAAGACCCAATGGGCTGTGACTATTTCCCCAGCTTTACTTACAATTTACCCAGCTCCTCCACTCTCTTGCGCAGGGTTGTGACCTATCATAAAAAAGCTGTGTTAATATCTGAGAGAACATAATGACGCCCACAAAGATGAAGAGACTCACTGACACCTACTTTTAAAATTTATATAGCTCAATATATGAAAATGTCCACAGTATTAAATTATAAAAATATGATACATGATAGGATAAGGTGGGGTAGCTAGCCCCCCCCCTAAGAACAATGTTTAATTGCTGAAACAAAAAAGCAAAAAAATAATTGTAAGTGGATCATCGCCATGCTTAAGTGAAATAATTATGAAGGGATAAAAATTGCTAAAGTTTCAATTTTTTTAATTATTTGATGAAATGTTGATTTTTAGAAAATGTGATTTTTCGAAAAAGTACTGGGTTAACATTGGACATTGAACATTGTATTCAAGCTTTAAAGAAAAGAGTCGGCTGATATCCACTGTCATGGCTATCGAGGTTTTCACCAAAAAAATCGGAATCGGTATCAGATCAAAGGGTGAGCATCCAGTTTGGCAAAGTGACACAAATGAGCAAATGCCTTAAACCTGCATTCTATCTAAATTCCAGCTGGGGGTGATACGTCTGTTTGCAAAAGAGCTTTGTTTCTGTAATAGTCTATGAGAATGAGAGACACTTCTCACTTGATTATTTCTTCAGTAAACATTTTCATAGTGAGTATATGGTCTCAATCGCTAGATTTAAGCCTTCTGCAATATAATAATGTTCATTTTTTGAATGATGGTCTCGTTGATAAAGCGAAGGGGCTTTTAGGGCGTGGCTATGGCGTTTGGTTTTTAAGACAAGACACTAAAGGAGTTGTCAATTCAGTTTTTCCAGTAAGTAACATTACATTTTGTTTTAATACTGTTTTTCGTTAGCATCCAAATTAATATCAGTTAGCTAGCTAGATTACTTCATCTAAAATCGTCACATCCGCAACCAAGATGTCTGCGCCCGTAACGGCAAATTCGATGTCCCAAATCCGATCTTCACAAACCAATGGGTGACGTCACACATGTAACATCCAGTGATATACAATCTATGTATCAGATACAAAAAAATCCTATAATCCTATAATATCGGTGCAAAAGTTAACAATTCTTTGAGAATATTGTTCTAATCATTATCACTGTGGGTAGGTCATTTATCTTATATTTCATATTATTTTCTCTTCTTTTACCGAGGATGTTGGATACTTACCTCATACTTCTGCCTCTTCAACCTCTCCATGTGATCAAACTTCTCAGACTCCAGCTGCAACATCCAATCATGCAGCTCCTTTGCCTTCTCCCTGGAGCGGAGAAAGGGAGATGACCCAGTGAGTTCAATGTAAAAAAAAATGTTCAGGAGATTTTATATTTGTAGTTAAATATTTGATTTTGATTGGCTGAAAGTCTTTATTAGAATATATAGTTTTTGGCAAATAACGAGACAAATGCAAACGTTATTTTTCAGCTTCTCTTGAACTTGCTTGACACTTCTTGATGTAGAAGTATTTCTCCTCACCAAAACAAAACCGTATACCTACACACACCAAAATGTAAACAGAGACCAAATCTGTTTTTTGAACTTCGATTTGCCAGTGTCATACTTCAGTTTTTCTTCATTCAGGTGGTCAATGTTCAGGGTCTTGCGTCTGGCTGCCAGGATCTTCTTCTTCTTCTCTCTCTCAGTTTCCTTCTTTCCACCCCTCTTTGAGTCAGCCTGTTGAATATGTATTGAAGGTAGTTAGGCTACAGGAAGCACACGCAAAACTGACAATTTGAATTTTTTGTAGACTATTTGGTCAACGTTCACCTTTTGCAGATAGCTGCTGTAGTTGGCTCCCATGTTGGACAGGGCAGACTTCTTCTTCGCTTCCTCTTCAGCCCTCTTCTTGGCATCTGCCTCCTCCCTCTTCAGCCTCTCCTCCTGTGGTAATGATGACAGAACAACGTAAGTTCGTTGTAGCAATTCTTCACGTGTTGAACAACTGATAATTGCAAAGCACAGAGGTGTTGGCAGTTGCACTGGCAGAGGATACAAACCTCACGTTTCGCCGCGCGCTCCTTCTCCTTCTCGCTGCGGATCCTGTTCTGCTCAGTCCTCTCTGCCCTACGCTTTTCCTGCAGGGAGACATACGCATTGTGGTTGTTGTCTTGCCACCAGGGGGCACTACCTTATTGTGTCATAATCATGTTCGATTGGAACTAAATTTAGGAAAAAGGAATTTACGACCTTGTTTTTGATATTATGCCTGGAATTATGTTTTCACTCACAATCCTGTCTTTCAGAGCAATGAGCTCCTCCTCCTCCTTCTTTCTGTGCTCGAAGTGAGCATCTATCAGGGACTGCAGCTCAATAAGGTCCTTGTTCTGACGTTTCTTCTGAATGTCCTGTAAAGTCAAGGAGCAAAGCCACGTGCTGAGTCCATGTCGTCAAATCTGACCTGAGCTCGCCGGTCTGTCTAGTTCTGTCCGAACCATCATGTATTATGATGCTACTTACATCAAAGTCCACTTTCTCACCATCAGGTATCTTTGGTACCCTGAGAAGTGTTCATATAAAAATACATTGAAACTATGGGTAATACCAAAACATTTTTTACCAAAGTATTTTGTACACATTTTATAACGTAATGAAACATCCTCTAAGTCGCATGGAAATGTATGCAGGAAAAAGGCCTATACATTTATTACATATCAATTTGATTTTGAACTGAAAATAGGAAAATGAAATGATATAAAATCAGAGAGCTAAACGTTTTGCGTCCACAGTTAAACAGTACAATAAGGAGATATTGTAATTAACTTATTGTAATGAAATATTAATGCAGCCATTTCTATGTAGCTAGCAATCATACATTTCTACAGTAGATGGAGATGAGGGTTACATGAAAAGAGTACTTACTTGTACTGTGGCTTCTGGGCTGTGTATTAGGAAATGAAGAGGAGGACAATTAAATATTATTTGGTTAGAAACCAAACATCAGCATATAAAACAAAATGAGTAAAAAAACCAGGCAAAAAAGACTCAAGCATTACTTATACAAATATCTGATAATGTAACAATTCATTAGATACTCTATTTATTTCCCATTGTTACCCAGGTTTCCATTTGAGGAACATATTCATTAGTGTGTTGAAAACCAACAAAGAAATAATCACAGACAGAATCAAAATCTCACACACAAGTATTGATTATATACTGTATAAACAGGTTTACACACACAAAGAATGTGTGCATGTTTTATATATGGTGTAACTAAGGTGTGATTGTATTTTAGAAGAATATTAATCTTAGTGTATCAAAGAAAAATATGAAAATGTAAAATAATACTCAGAAACACAACATTTTTAACTAGAGAAACATTTTGATTGTGTATTGTTCATGGCTTGACCCCCACACTGTTTTCACAAGCAAGAAAACAGAGATGTAATTCCTCAATAACCAGTTATGGACGTGCTCTTCCTCTTGTTATGTGTTGATACATGCCATGCTAATAATGAGTGAGTATTGCAGGGTGGATTTAACAGTGTGGTCAATCAGCATGTCAGCAAATGTTAGCATTTCATATTCTTTCATCCTTTTTCTGTACTCCTTTCCAAAATATTCCACATATCCATTTATTTAACTATCTGATTAATAGTTTTTTTATCTTCCCAGTTTTTATTTTGTTTAGAGTTTGCCAATTTGTCAGTGATTATTAAACTGACAGACAGGTGTGACAGAGTAAACATTCCCCTAATACAGCGAGACCTCAGACCTTGGACAATAGTTTTATAATCCCTACACACCAACCAGAGTGACACATGTAATTATCTTTAATCAACATACCTTCCTCTTCAGTGCTCTCTGCATGCAGCAAGCAATGAAAATAAAAGCAAAATGAACAGCGTTAGCAACAGCAATAAAGGCTGTCTAATAAGCCATAAGTTGCATACTGTAATACTGTGATAGGCATAGTCTAATTTTGTGTGTTGTTCACTAATGTATTACATTTAAATGGCTAAGGCTAAGCAGTATGAATTACTTTAGGTTTTGTGGAAGAAAAGTACCGGTAGTGTATCTCAAACAATAGCACCTGAATGTGTCATTCAATTAAAACTAGAATCCTTATTTGAAAATGCAACCCCAACTCATTCTTTTTCAACTAAGTCGATACCCCAACTCATTCTTTTTTAAAAGAAGAGTGGTGGGCAAAGAAAAATAGGTTAGCCATGTTTTGAGGGCATAGACTATTTATTTTTACATTGTTAATTTGGGTAAAACAAGCATATATGTTTTTTCATTTTGGGTACAACCAATTTACTCAGCCCATAAGGCACGTATAATTTAAATTCTTCAAAAACAATTATTTTACAGTATATGATTTCATAAACAGATGGTATCAACTAAAGATTCTAGTTTTAGGAAGCAACTGTGACAACAAACAAATGTTCAGATTGTATATCTGAATTATGATTTCTCAGACTCATACAGTAGTTGACACAGTGAACTGTTGCTGGGTTTAGAGAAATGGGCATTAAAAAACAGTATGTCTCTCCACCATGCCTGTATTTTGAAACACTGATGATAACTTTCCTCATGTTAACAAAAGTTTCAAAATTTAGCATAGCTAACACTTTTCAATTTATTCAACTAATTAATCAGAAATGGCTCACCTGTCGCTGAAGGCATGACATTACATGATTATTATGTTAAAACATTTCTAACAATACAGATTATTACTAAATAATAGCCAATTCATCACACCAGTAATTGGTATCTCAGTGCATTGTTAACATTAGCAATCACAGCATAGTGTTAGAAATTGATGCCAATTTAAAAGTAGATTAATACTGATGAAGTTATTGCTTTAGCAATGAGAAAGCAGTTTGCACTTAACTGAACAACAGGGAGAAGGGAACTAGAAAGTGGGCATATTTATTTACACATTCTAAATGAGAACGTAGAGCTAACGGTTAGCATCGCTAATAGGCATTTATACATTGTCTAGGCCAGCTATGAAGGGAAGGTATTACATTAATAAACATTTAGAATAGTAAGTTACCCTAGGGTGTGTCCCATGGTCATCGCTAGCATACCGGTTAGAATGGAGTAAGCCCAGAGGATTGGGCATGCCTTCTAAAGCCTATGCTACTAGGGACAGCTGCTAGCTGCATTAGTCTTAGGTCTGTCTGGCTGTAACAGGTGGAGCGCACTACTGCATTTAAAAGGATGAGAGAATACCCCATGCCAACATACCTTCGGGCTCTGCCTCAGGCTCTAGCTCAGGCTCAGGCTCAGGCTCTGGTTCTGGCTCTGGTTGTGGTTCTGGCTCTGCCTCTGGCTCAGGCTGGGGTTCTGGCTCTGGCTCTGGGGCGACCTCTGGGGCCACTTCTACCTCTACCACTTCTTCAACTACCTCTTCAACTACTCCCTCTGTTACGGCTACACAGCATGCAGTGAGTAACCAGGGAGAGGAAAGGTGATGGAGAGGTTACGCATGAAGAGGTTAACTATGTGAAAGGAGGGAGTTCCTTAGATCAAGAGAAAGATATGGAGGTTAAAGAGGAAATTAGTTTGTGGGTGTGACCACCAGGTGGCGCTGTCTGGGGCAGAGACAATGGAAAGCGGGAAAAAGAGTTCATTGGTCAATGATGGCATCTGTAGTATTATGTGGCTTGCTTTTTGTCAAACATTCTCTACCTCCACTAGTAATATTACACAAATGTGTCAGACAATTACAGATGTTGAAATGCCATTGAGGGTTCTTCTCATGGCAAGACATATCCAATCCGATAAGAGCCAGTATTTCCTGATTTTGTATATTAATCTTCTCACCACTGGAAAACTGTTAATTTTGGTGTCTTGTGAAGAGCGGTGTTTACAAGAATGAAAAGCATAAGCATCATCCAACATGCTACAAGCTACAGTACATAAGGATCCTATGAGCTGAGCGCACATCCTCATACACACTGAGGATCAAGACATGACACAACCAGCAAAATTAGTAAATGGCAATAATTTCATGGTCTGTGCGTCATTGTGTTTTACCTTCTCCCTCGCCTCCAAGGATAATTTTTTTGGAGAAAGAAAGGAGTAAAACAATAGTATTACAAAAAAGATCCCAACTGTACCCAGTAAATCAGTATACAATGTACACAGTAGGTTGTTCAGTGTATACAACTATACACTGTAGATATGGGTATAGGAGGGATCTATTGTATGCATACAAAATACAGTCCTCCATAGCTGATCAAATAGCATCACGGTCACATAGTAGCACCAAGGTTGTTGGGTTACTCTTGAGCAAATTTGCGATTGAGCAGACAAAACATAACAAGGCCTCTAAAAAGAGGCAGGATTAAAATGTATTCCAATAATTCACAGACAAGGAGGACAGTATAACTGGAAAAGGCCTATACAGCACGGCTGTTGATCTCCACTACTGGAAGGCTGAAACACGTATCCTCTTATTTTAACAGAGGACTGATTCAGAGCACTAGGGAGTACAATGAAGTGCTGGATAGAAACAGAAAACAGAAGTGTTTTAGCCCTCCAGACAAGGAGACGAAGAGCCAGAGGAGACAGAGCAGCAGGGACCTGTTGCTAATAGACTAGTGGATGTAAGCAGCCCAACATTTTAAAAATAATTGATACTTTTGCATGAATTACTTTTAATTTAGCATTTGGTTCAGAGCCTGTTATCAACATTGGCTTCTGAAGGCATTAATAAATTGATGATTCAGTTTACATTGAAAATACAGCTATATCATAAACCAAGCCATAAATGCTGGTGTGCTCTAGAGGGCAGTATTGAACCTAACATGAACCCAAGGAGTCAAGCCAAGTTTGTCCAATGGATTTAACCATTATTCTACACAGAGGATTGAAATCAATTTGGCAGTGGTACAAAAACATACATAATGGATGAGCACATTATTAAACAACTACCAATATAACATTTCTGATAATGATTTTGTAAAAATACATTAAAGATTGATAGTTAACCTATAGTGATCATGGCACTTACCTTCACTGTGAAAGGAAAAAAAGGGGGGAAAATGTTTAATATTTAGTCAGGCAGTCAAAACAACTTACCAACATTATATATTGTAAATCTGAATGATTTCATTGTGAGAATTAAGAAATGATATTGCCAATACTTACACTTCCTCAGTGTCAGACATGATGACAGTGGACTTTGCACCTGTAATACAAGGAAAGATAGGCACTTACAGAGATGCCAAGGAGGATACACTAGCAGAATTTATAGCATGGGGTTATGATCCCAGATTCTGAAATGTCTTCTCCCATTCCCAGAACCCAACCCTAATGGCATAACTTTTCACTGCCTTCTTAATAAACAGATTAAGGTAATTTTTTGCAGGATTTGTAAAAGAATTTAAATCAGAACCTTTTCATTACTGTTGTAATTTGAAGCCATAAGAAACAAGTGGGTGTGTTATATGACCAGGCGAGTCTGGCTGTCAGAGTCCTGTTGCAGGAGATCACTGATCACTGCAAAGGTCAAGATCTATCGCCCTCATGTTGAACTTCTTCTATTGGTCACATTCCATGGCCCAACATAGGTCATACAAAACTAGCCTCTTTAGAAAGAGGATGATATATGTAGCTATTTATTTACATTTAAAAGACATTCTGTCACTTCTTGGCCAAGTTTACTATGCCACTGGTAGCTTTGGGCCTCTGATGTTGTTTTGCAACTTATTTATATTTAATTTATATATCATCTTTACATTTTACATTCACATTTTATTCATTTAGCCAATGCTGTCGTCCAGAGCAACCTAAAGTAAGTGCATCCATTTAAGAGAAGCTAGGTGAAACAACCAATACTTAGTACTGAGAGTATTCTAATATTTGAAAGAGTTAATTGTCAATAATCTGTGCTGGAAATATAATCTGAGAGAAATATCCCAGAAGTATCCACTTTGAAGTGAGTAGCTCACATTACACGGATGTACACAGAGCATAGCATTTGCATATGTAAACCCAATTTGTCTAACTGTTGAGGCTACACTGGAGGTCTGCTCACACATAACTATTTTCTAACGACAGCTGCAAATGTCTTTTAGAAATGGGTCCAGGATCTGATTTCCAAAGCACAGATCAGGTTCTATCTCTTGGAATAGTATCAATAATTCTCATCTAGCTTCCTTATGTGGGCATCTTCAGATATGCATGTCAGGCACTTTTCTTTGATTCCATGATGTCATATTAATAAAAATAGAGAAATAGGAATCATAGATGTACCAAGCCTTTTGATAATGTAAACACTAGCAGTCAAAGGTTGTTTCTTGAAATCACAATTTTTTATAGGTATCAATTGTAGCAGACATTCTATTTGTTTTCATGATCTTCATACTATAATGGGCTGTATGTATGGGCAGTGTACTACCATGATATCCTAGCTTATGGCTCTCCTGAATAACAGAAGATTCTATGAGATTGTCTCTGAATTTGCAGTGAAACATAATAAAACATGCTCCTTAACATCTCTCTCTAGCTATCTATTTACCATTTCACAAATGAACAGTACAGTGCTAACACTAGCATTCCCAACTTTAACATTGAGGTATTTTACAGCATTTCTTCAGATTCCCACTTATTACCGTCCATTAGCATTGAAATCATTGGATCAGCCCCACAACATAACACAGAGTCTTAGAGGGCCATTTGTAAATCCCAGGCTTATAATATCTTATTGGAGCCAAGCCTTACCCCAGAGACTGCACCCAAGACACCAAGTCAATTTTTCTGCATAGTTTATCTCTAAAACCCAGCACATACCAACATCAGCAACAACACCAGCAACAGACTTTCACACCTATACCTGCATTTCCTGATATTTGCACTTCTACAAAAAAATAAACATTTGCACTTGAAGGTATTCTACATGACAACTGGCTTCTAACGCTTACATTCTAAGAAAATCTCACCTATTGAATGTTACATGTACATATAATGTCAAAGCAAAAGATACCCAAACTCTTAATCCAAGACAGAAGCTTTACTGTAAACCTGTATGTTCCCTTCACCTGTCCATCTTGTCCTGGTAGGTCCTTCTCATCTTTGACCTAAACAACACTATGATTAAGGGTGTTCCGAGTGTTACAACACAGTGGAAGTGGTTTTGCACGTGTGGATTCAGCTGCTCATGACGAGCCAGCTAGGGGCCCTGAGCTCATAACATTGCATTTGGTCTTAATCTTCCTGCTAACTCTTCTTCTATTGTCCCACTCACTCGCTTTCTTCCAACCACTCTCACTCGCTCTCTCTCTTACCTCAGGAAAGCAGGAAAAAAAGAAGTGAGCTCCCTGGTGGCCGAGACTGGCTGTAAGGTTCTGCGGAATTACCAGCCTGATTATGTCCTTCTGTTATAGTGACACTTGATCCAAGCAGGCTCCCCATTGGATGAGGAATCATCGGAGGCGTGGCTGCATGAGGGGGATGTCTTGACGTCTTGGACCGGGCACTCAATAAGGAGATGGATAGATTGAAGGGAAGGAAAGAAAGCTCAAGTTTGGAAAGGGGCAGCCGTACTACGCCCCTTATGCTATATTTGACATCATATTAGGCAAGCAAAATGAGTCCCAGAGCGAGACAAGACTGGAACAGCGACACAATCAGATGCTACACTTGTTCTTCCTTTCCACAAGAGTGGGAGATCCGACAATATGCATAAACATAATGCATGTCAATGGTCTGTGAATTGTGGTCCAAACGTTCACATTATTTACTAAATGAACAATCTGGGTGTTCTTGGGCTGCTTTAAATTAGAATGTGAACTGACTAGTAGTACTACATCAAACTTCCAATAGCCATTGACTTAAGGTGTGGCTGTGGTTTGTGTTAGTATGAATGAGGATTCCACATCGTATCTCAGAGTAGGTGATGGAGATCTAGTATCAGGACCTCAACTCTCCCTCAAAATGATCTCAAAACTATCTAAAAGACCATAGGTCAGATCCTAGAGCCAATCGTATATCAGCAGTCCTGCTTTGAGACCAGCTCAGGACTCCAAGCACGGAGTTCCCATTTTTGTTGGGAATGATTCTTATTTTCTAGCATCAATAATTAAGACCCTTAGAGAATTACAATTAGATTCATTCAATTTCCTGTGTCGTGGGAACCTGATTGGACTGAATCGTTTTGGGTGGACCTTACTCTTCTTGTGGTGGAGCTGTGATTGGCTAACATTTCGGTCTGAATTGGCAGTGAAATGGTTCTCAAGCTGAGCTGTGCAATTCATTCCTGCAGGGGGCGCCATTCTGGAAGATACTTTTTCAGAGAAGAGGATCTGGTGGCTGCAGCAGGGGGTGGTAATATCTAAGGTGCTGTGGCCACCCCCTGCCTGACTGACGGTCGCGGTTAGCGCTCTGTCACGACGGAACACATTCTGAGCAAACGGCTCAGATATTATTTTTGGACTGCCATGGAGACTGGCCCTTCCATTTGTAGGAAGGGGGTATAGTTGCGCTCAACATGAGCCTCCCGCTCTGACACTCCGGGCTGGGACAAGCAGGCAGCACCCGGCCAACCCCCAAACAGCAGTAACACAGGTAAACACGCTGCAATTACAATTTTATGCTACTTGACGGCTTGCAGTAATGTGTTTGTGCTATTGGTCGGTCGGTAGAGCTGTGAGACTGCTCTGAGAGTTGTTAGAGCCAGCCCCCAGAGGGCTATAGTCAGATGTATTCTTGATCTACAGCTAGTTGTCATATCACTGAAAAGCTAAGTGATTGTATTAGGCAATGTTAAAGCATCATTGAAATGGGAAGTGGGGCTTAGAGACTTCCCAGCTGTTGCATGTGATTTGAATGTATTTATGGTTTTGCATTCCATAGTTTAGAATTGGAATGAGATATCATAATGGTTTATACCACAATGGTTTATGTTCTGATACCTTTGCCGGTGTATGTCAAACTACAGTATGCACTTACAAGACAAATTATGTTAGGATGTTTATTAATGAAATACAAGCTTGTACTGTGTGGTATACGTTCAATATGTAAAATGTTTTTGTTTTTCTAATTGTAAGGACTCCCCTGTCCGGAGTGTATTTGTCAACGGTAATAATCATTACCTGGTAAGCTCAATGCTGTTCTAATTGATATCTTTACTGATCATGTGCTTAGGAAATTACTTTCATTTGCATGGTTTTTTATTTGTGCTTGTCAGGGGCGGGCAGGGGGATTTGGTATTTTTGGTAGATACCCAAAAGCCATTGTGTGATGCATGGTATCTGTGCTCAGCTATTATTACCCTTTCCTCTTTTGAACTTGCGTTTTGGAGGCCCTCCAAATGCCTAACCTTCCAGAGCCTTAAAAGGAGGACCTCCTGTCATGTATCAGGCTGCAGGTCCTGTCTCTGTGACTGCAGCGGGTGGCCCCTTTAATACAGGATCAGCGGTGGCCTACATTTGAGCTTGACTTAGTAGTTGAGCTATGAAAGACTTAAAACATACAGACATGAAAAATAGTGAGATATTACCTGCAATTTCCCATAGTACCTGTGATTTCCTTGACTAAACCTGACAGAATGCAGTGTGTGATAAATATATTTTTAAGATTTAAAGGCTTATCACATTATTTTTAGTCAAAATCCTCCAATTGACAGTGCATAAAACACCCATGCTCAGGTATAGAAAACTATGTACATAAACTCACAAGTCTAAAATCTTTACACAACCTACTTCAGTAATCAAATAATGTACAGCACAGTAACACATAGTCCTTCATGCTAATCGCATGAATTTAAATTTATTTATATTATATACATGAGAGAAATGAACATATGTTTTTTATTTGAGTTATTGCCATCATTAAATGTAAGTTATGGCCCCTATCTGTACAGGACAGGCCCAAGCCCCATTAGAAGGGAGCAGGTGATTGGCCGCCCTCCTCTGCGCTCTTGGCCTAAAATTAGGCCGAAGAAACTTCCAGTATCAGCTTTGAGTCCTTAATTGCAGGGAGTGTTAAATTTGACTGCTCTCCTTTGCTTTCCACTAAATATGTCAATATGTTTACCCATTTGTCAGTTGCTAGAGGTTGTCAATCTTTGTACAAAATGTAGATTAAAACAATACTATAATGACCAAAAACATTGTTCAAAATGTTTTATTTTTTTACAAAAGGTGAAGAAAGCAGAATTCATAGTATTGGGTGTTTTAGGCTGAACATGTCACATTAGTAGCATAAATAAATTGATAGAAAACACCAGTGTCAGCACTGAAATGTCATCAGCAATTGGCTTGAGTAAATGTTAGTAAGTTCAAAATAAAACGATAGATATGCAACAGACATAAACAATTTTCTCTAACCAGGTGATTCATTTACTGTCCCTCTGAATAATGTTCTCTAGACAGGGCCTTCTATTACATCAAATGTAATTATTCCATTACCTCACAACAATATTTTCTAACAGTGTCCTCAACAAGGGGATTCATTCAAAACTACGTTCTCTAACCAGGTGATGACATAACCTGAGGGCATGTTATCTAACTAGGGGATTCCATTACATGTAAACAATTGTTCTCTAATTAAGAAGATTTTGCTAACCAGCATGTTTAGTTACCTCAAAAGAATTTAGCATTTCGATATTTTATGCCAGGACATACGAGGATATGAATTTAGCTTAGAGATTGTACAGTCCACTAGTGTTTAATGGCATTTTCATGCGGATGTTAGAATAATCTCTTGGGTCAAATAACAACAAAAAATACATAAAAACATGATTTTAGAAATTACATGATCAGTGATCAAATGTTTCAGAAATCCAAAATAATAGTTACAATTTTCAAATCTAAGCTTAGGTTTTGTTTTCTATGTTATTTTCTGCATCCTTTCCAACATCACCAAGTACATTGTAATGGCATAGAATAAACAAATTAAAGTAAATAAAAACAATGAGAAAAATATATTATATACATAAACAAGTGATTAAGATATTTTACATTGTTTTGTTTCAAGTGAAATACAAAACATGTAATGACTAATCATTTGAAAAGTTTTCAAAAGTTACCTACTAGTCATTTGAAAAGTTTTCAAAGATTCCCTGCTAAAGGCAGTAGTAAATGTAAATGACATTGAGTTCATAGGCAGTTGTAATAGCATGACATCATTGTTGACAATGGGACCAGAGTTGTTGAAGACTATACCATCTTGAATAATATTATTTGCCACCACACCATTATTTCAATATTCAGCATGGGAGAGGTCTGAAAAAGAAACAAGAAACATAGTCATAAAAGTTGGTTTTACAACTTGTGTGTTGATTATATTTGTGATGATCAATGAATAAGTAAGCCTGTCAATTACAGTTGAATTCATTGAATTAAACAATACTGTAGCAATGATTACCAAAGAAATATGCCTTACACTCTTGTATTCTTTTCAGGGGGTTAAACAGCTCATGGCTGTCAGTTATAGCAATGTCACAGAACTAGGCCTGCTGTCCCAGCAGTACCCTCCAGCTTTACTGCCCAAACCTGGCAGGGAAAATGTTAGACTCCAGAAACTACTCAAGAAAACTGAGAAAAAAAACAAGAAAAAAGCTGCCCCTGAGACTGCCAAGACACCTGTGCCATTCCGCTCAAACCTCTCCCCCGTGAATGAAGCCAGCCCTGACTTGGAGCACAGTGATCATTCAACTCCTCCTAAAACCCCAGAAGCACCTTTCTACACACAGCACCCCAGATTTGTTGTCAGACCAGTCTATCGCCATGTGACATCCCCTTACCCTCATCATCGGGAATACAATAAAGGTATAGCAAGGTTCTCCCCACAGCTGTATGCTGCTCCGGCCCCCACCTTCCCCCAGCATGTGGCCCCACTGTACAAATTTACTCCAACAGAACCGTCACCCGTTCCGGGGCCAGTCTCCCATGCTGTGGCACCCACGATGCCTATGCCAACTTCCTCTGTGCCTGAAGTGAAAACAACAGCTGCTGTTGAAGCTGCTCCTTTACTCTGTGCTCCCGTTGCGCCTGTCACAATCACTCCTGCTGCCACACAATCTACTTTGAGACTAGTCCCTGTAGTAATACATCGCAAAAGTCCAAGTCCACGGTTTAAGGCTACCGAAGCAACGCTAAAAGCACCCAGACCCATGTTTGATGTGCCTCAAATTTGGATCTATACTGCATCTAAGTCTCCAGTCCATGATTATGCTGGAAAGACGTCTATTGCCGGCCCAGTACCTTGGAGTAAAACAACTCTACCAGAAATCCAAAGAGCAGCAACCTCAACATCTGAAGTGAAAAACAGCTTAACGTCAACATTAGAAGTCAAAACGGGTGCAATGTTTGAAACATATCAAAATACAATGCAGACATCGGAAGTCATAAGAAGTACAACACAGACACTGGAAAACAGTAGGAGTCTAACACCTACGTCTGCAATAAAAAGAGGTTTAGCCTCAACACCTGAAATCCAAAGGAGTGTAACACCTACATCTGAAATCAAAAGGGCCAAAATGCCATCTCACGAGTTTTTAACACCAAGAACTAGTTCAGGTCGACCTAGGACACCATCATATCATGTGTCCCGTGCAATAACACCTGTTTTTGAAATATCAAGACCCAACCCACTTTTATTTGCTGTCTCACCCATTATGGGTGAGGCACAAAGATCTAAAACACCAACACTTGGTTCTAATGCTGCCGGTCTATCTTTGTCTGGTTCTCAAAATCTGACAACCTCTGAATTTGAGCCTTCAAAATCCCTATCAACTATTGAAATAATTCAAAATGGTGAATTGATACTAACAGAGACTTCTACAGCTGAACGACCCCTTGAAAACACTTCAAAACCAGAGGTCCCTCAACAAGAACTTCAAATAGTTGAGTGTAAGAGACCAAAAACTGCTATTGCTCCTTTAGGCAATGAACAACCCAAGACTCCAACCAATGTCCCACCAGAACCTTCTGCACCCCTAATTGGGTACCAAAGACCCAAGACTCCAACAATTATTTTCCCAAAACCTACAGCAGCTTCATGTGGACAACAACATCCCAAGATCCCTGTGGATGAAGAGCCTAAACCTATTACTTCAGAAATTGATTATCAAAGGCCACAACCACCAGCAGTTGGGTATCAAAGACCACAACCACCAGCAGGGTACCAAAGACCAAAGACGCCCACATCTGGTGTATCATCCGGATTTCAAAGGCCAAAAACACCAACATATGTGGCCCCTAAACCATCCCATACATATTACGGGTTGACTCCTGCTGAATATGTTGCCCACGGTGGGATCCAAAGTTATTCCCCTTCATTTGGCATATCCAGGTCTAAGACACCTACTCTAGTGGACACTAAAACTCAGACGGAAGTGTGTTACCTATCACACCAAGAAGCATCTTCAAAAGAGCTAAAGCAAATGATCTCAATTGACGCCATAGGATCTACTACCACAGATGTTCAAATTCCTCTTCCAACCATTGTTGTTACAGAAGCTTTAGAGGTTTCAGAACCAAGTGTATCCACACCTGTAACCAGCAAAATACCAATTCCTACTGCAGAATCACCAAAACTTAAAACTATGGCCCACCCAAGACCATGGGCTAAAAGTCCAACGCATGAGGTTATGAAAACACAGGATGAAAGCTTAGTAAAAACACCAACTGATGGAGAATCTAAAAAACCTACCCTAGAAACCCAACATCCATGGCAAGATGCCAGCAAGTCGGCACCTCCTGTCTCAAAAACTGAATTTCCTGTTGCTGTTTTGGCACAACAAAAAGAGTTAAAGGAATCAACAGAGCCTAAAACACCCACTGAAACAACAGTAGAGGCTAAACCAGAAGGAACAAAGCCAGCTACTTCTCCCACACTTGCAAAGGTGTCAGCTTCTGAGAACCTTGTGACAGCAGGTCAGTCTCCAGCTAAATCAAACAACAACCAAGAAGCCATTGTTGGAAAAGCGGTATTAGCTCAGACCACATCAAAAGCAGAACATGACAAAGAGGGCAAAGTTTCTGTTCCAGCAGCAGAACATGTACTTAAAGTGATCCAAAAGCCAAAGGGCATGAAGTCAAAACTCAGTGGTTGGTCACGTCTTAAAAAACACATGGTGGTGGAAGAAGAACCCTCTCTCTGCCTGGAATCAGATCTTAAGCAAGAAACTGCCAAGGGAACTGAGCAACAGGGAGGGGAAGCGAAAAAAGATGAAAAGGTGTCAATGAAAGACAAGGTAGCAGCTGTAATGGTTGACAATGCTCCCAAGGCAGCAAAGAAATGGGATTCCCTTCTGTTCGATATGTTCTCCACTAAAGAAAAGATTATGCAGGTGATAGAAGCTTCCAGAAGTGAAGAGGAGAAAAAAGAGCAACCAAAGGATTCACCAAAAGAAATCCCATCCTTTGCCTATCGGCTGCCGGTCCTGCTTTTCAGCCCAAAGTTTGATGCCAAAAGGCTAAGAGAGGCTGCATCAAGGCCACTTACAAAAATTTCAACAGTGTTTGAGATGGGTCTTATCGGGCGTAAAAACAAAGATGAAGAACCAAAAGACTTTAACAGAACGGCTAGAGGGTTCATTTGTCTTTAAACCATGTCTCTCTTTGGACTGGTAAATATGAAACTGAGAAGAAAATGTTCATATGGTCTGTTCAATGTATTATGTATACAGGTGTAGATCGTAGTGATAATGTACAGGTTCTGTAGAACAGTCTCTCTGCTTCATACTCAATAAATGCACCATGTTGCATTTCGAGCATGAATGACGATTGTTCTGTCATCTGACTTTGTTATGGATGTCGGGAGGTCCCTTTCTCTGTTAATTTGACATGATTATCTTGGCATACAGAGGGTTATGAAAATGTATTTTAAAGGAAATTAGACATCTAGTGAGATTAAAATTTACAAAGATTAAGTCAATCTCAGAGTTTCTTTTTGTGTCCACTGTTGAAACATGATGGCAGAACAAACAGCTATATCAGACATTGTTTTGTTTTTTTAAGTAGTCCTGAGACAGTAGTGGAATGTACATACTGTGGTACACCAAATACAAATAGACTATAGGAGATGTATGCAGGATATAAGTATTCAAACAAATGTAAATCCCAAATAAAAATGTTTCCAAATAAGGATAAGTAAAATATGATAGTAATAATGTTGTGGGTGTGTATCTTCCCGAATGGTGCTAGTCATGGTGAAGTACTCATATAGTTCTTAAATATTAAAGTTCAACCATTTCTTAGAATGTAAAACAGAAGATGCTCATGCTAATCTTTCCTTCTATTATTTTAGGACTACATGTTAGTGTGAGTGGTATTTCAGAAATAGGGTTGTTAACTGCTGTGCTGCAGAGGTGTTGGACTGTTGATGCAGATAGATGGAAGGTTTAGGAAAGAAGATGTGGGATACTGAGGCCAGTGATGATAGATGATAGATGTAAAGAAAATGTGATACAGCTTGTATTTAGGGCCAAATGCTAACTTGAGGTCCAGACATTTTCCACTTACATCAATGCAGGATTAATGTGAAAGTAAAATAGTATTAAATAGCAATTGTCTGAAAATTAAATGGAATTACCTTCTTTTAAAAAACTGTTTTCAAATAGGCAGCTTACACGAATGGGTACACAAAAGGTTCAATAACTAAGTGACATTTTATTTTGACATTCTGTAGATCTTTCTGCTTTTAGCTGCTGCTTTGCATTTTCTGTTCATGCATGTCTATCGAAAAAGACGAGCCTTGTCTCCTATTGACAGATTTATTCAAGATGTATCCGCACATGTTTACAGTAAATGTAATTTTTTTCTATATATTTTTGATAAATGACAAGAGAAAGGATTTTGAATAGGAACATTGTGATTAGGGGTTGAGTATTCATACTGAGAATGAAATGAATGAAGAAAATAAATTCTGCAGTGACGATAATGTGTTCAATGGACAGATGCAAAGCTATAGTATTGCTCTATTGGTGTTTGATACAATGTTATAGAATTGTAGCTGGTATATTGTAGATATAATTGTTTTATTTTTATCCACAGACCAGCATAATAAAAAGGTGTTTTTGCCTAAGAAAAGATGAGTTGTTATTGAACAATTCATGGTATTTGCATTTGTACTGTACAACCATTGTAGACCCTTACCTGCTTTTGCATTGAAGTATTCATCCATATTCTCATCATCATCAACAGGAATCTTCTCATATTTGCCATGAGCAGTCATTACAAATTTGTACCTTTTACAAGAAGAGTTCCCCTGAAAAGCATAAGGACTGAGCATTAATGACAGTATGTCATAATTACCTTCCTGCTAAATATGAAAATACCCTGTGTTTGGCAGTGTGTGTGCATGTGAGTGTTCGCCCTTAAGCTTGCTGACCTTTGACCCTGATCTCCTTGGGGATGTTTCTCCAATGATCTCCCACATGTTCTTTTTCTGCATGACGTCACCAGCTTTTACATCCTGGGGAATAAATAGCAGTTAACAGCAAATCAGCTACAAATGCTTTTGGAAGCCATGCAAGACAAGTATAGTTCTTGACTTTGGCATTGATCCACCACATGAAGGTTCTATGCCCCACAAGGGGGCAGCCTCAGATAAAGACTACTAAATATAGTACACACACATGCACGGACACACACACCTATCTGATTCACTGCATGCTTGTACACAGTTGTACTACAGACATGTATGGACAGTTAGAAAAGGAGAAGACTGAATCGAGCCTGACTATGGCTTATGCAACTTTGCCCGGAACCTCCAGCACGAGGCAGTGCAAATTGGCATAATTGCTGCCTGGGATTTGGAATGCGGAGCTGCAGACAAGGAAGAGTTAGGGGGATTTGGACAAGACCAATTGAGAGGTGAGAACATTTGGGAAAAAATAAATGAAAGGAGAAAAGTATAAATCGAGGTACAGATGAAGAGTTGTTACCTTGAGAAGGACATGACGAAAATCAGTGTTACGTGATAACCCTGGGTACTGTTAAACTAAATGGTTTAACACAACCCAGTGCTATCACTTAACCCTGGTTTTAGTGTCTATATGAGTCCACATTGATAGTGTTAATTTAACACTGGATAATTTGCTGTTTAGATGCACAAATTAGTCACTATTTGAAGAAAGAAGATCTAGTTTCTTTAGTGATGTATGCTCCTTGTTTTACAATCTCTTCATCTTTTCACATGTATGGACCCAGAACTTAATCAAACACGTTTAGCTATGCAATACTACGCTATGCAGTACTTAATTTCAACATCTACTGTACCAAGACTATGTCACATGTGGAGACAGTGACCAAATGTAGATTGTAGAGTAATGGGTGTAGAGTAAATGTATACTCTAACATGATCTGAGAAAAACGTAGGCCTAGTATTGGATCAAACTTTGACCAACAAAAGCCAAATCCTGAACCCCTTTTGATCAACGAGTAACTGCATTATGGCTGTCAAATCAGGCAGCTCACACATTTATTGTCACAACATGTACATGACAGCTGTAAGGCAATTCTACTCAAGCTAAACAACTCGCTAACAACTTGGTTAATTATGCATATCATTTAACAGCCCTTACAGCTGGTCTTGAGTGAGAGTTCCTGCTGTTGCCATCAGGGCTTGTCTTCACCCAATGAGTGATCAGGTCTGCCACACCCACCTTCAGACCTTCAGTGTCCTGCTGACACAGACAGACAGACAGACAGACAGACAGACAGACAGACAGACAGACAGACAGACAGACAGACAGACAGACAGACAGACAGACAGACAGACAGACAGACAGACAGACAGACAGACAGACAGACAGACAGACGTCAACTCAGGCATTCAATAAAACAGGGCCGTACACCCAATCTATCTCCATCAAGAGTGCTAAGATGAGATGATTTGGATGCCATAATGACCCACCAACCTTCCAAACTGAATACATACACTACCCACCAAGACACTGATCATGTCCACATTTTTTGTGTGTTTGTGGCTGCAGCGCAGCATGTTCTTTGTCACACTCCACTGTAATTTTACTCGCCTTCCTTGGAACGGGCCTGATAGATCTGCATCTCTAATCTCATTGCAGTTACAGCAACTGTTTTGTAAATATAGGGGGCCATGTTGGTATACTATATCACTGTTATATTCTGGTTGTAGATAGGTACACTATTGGGCAGTGTATTTGTCATGCATTTTTATGATTTATCCAACATGATATTGGTTAAAGACTTTGCTAAGTTAGCAATTGCTGAAGCAGTATGTTCACCATTCACCAGGGTATGAGTATTACTCCAAAAGTAACAATAAATCTAAGGCTATATGAGACGGTGTCGCTAGAAAACGGTGGTGCGAAAGAATTTCTTCATTGTTTATTAATTCAGGTGTATGGAATGTCATGTTGGTGTTTTCTTGCCTTGGAAGGTGTGCCTTTGGTGGGACTCTGGTTCCAAGCCTCTCCAGCCTCAAACAGGTTCTTCTTAGAGGAAACTGCTTCTGGTGACATGGGGATGTCCACCAGTCCCTGCTTGGCTGCCTTTGCCTCCTGCGAGTACTACACAACATAAACAACCACATATTGGTTAGACCAATGAATGAGAAGCATGAAGGTGGGTCAGTGTTTAGGGAGTCAGACTTGTAGTCGGAAGGTTGCTGGTTGGATTCCCGGCTGTGCCAAATGTCGTTGTGTCCTTGGGCAAAGTACCAGTACTTTACCATAATTTGCTACAGAGGGATGTCCCTTAATTCACTGTAAGTTGCTCTAGATAAGAGCATACACTAAATGACTAAACTTAAAATGTAATGAAGCAACTGATGTCTGCTGGTGTGACCAACATCCAATAGACTGAGTTAGTACACCTGAAGACTTAAATAGGCCATGGTGTTAACAAGGGAATCAATGTGACCTTTGTAGTTGTGTTCCTGACTTCTGCTGATGTGTTACATAGCAGGTGAACTCGGGTTTACTGGCTGAACTGCTTCGCTCATAAATAAACATCTGCATAGAAATAACAAACTCCAGATTATAAAGCATAGTCATTTAGCAAGCTTGATCACTTAGATTCATCATAAAAAGTCTGACTATGTAGAAATGAGATGAAAATAAGGCACAGTCTAAATCACAAGAAGAATAACACAGTGAGAGTAAGAATAATGAGTCCTGGCAGATGGCCTAGCTGTTAGGAGTGCTGGCCCATGAACCGATGTGATGCTAAATTCATAATTGTTGTTCTGCTTTTGAGCAGGGCAGATAAATATAATTGCTCCATAGGTCCCAAATATCTCAGCCCCAACCCCTCTCCAACTTTAGGTTAAAAGCAGAAGATACATGGGGTTGTGTTTTAAAGCAGATGCATTTTTATTTGGCCAATTTACTAAAATAATTATAATGTAGTGGTAATACTTTAATGTAGTATGAACAGCTAAAAATAAGAGACCACTAGACATTTTTCTTAATTCAACACCATTGAAAACCTCTGCAATGTGATTAAGAGGAGGATGGATAATCACAAGCCATCAAACAAAGCCAAGATGCTTTAATTTTTGCATCAGCTGTGGCATAAAGTCACCCAACATCAATGTGAGAGGCTGGTGCAGAGCATGCCAAGACACATGAAAGCCAATTATTATTGATATACAATTATTATTATTCCATGAAAAATTGATTTCTTAACTTGTCCTAAGTTAACACATTACTATTGTGTTGTTTAAAAATTAATATAAACTTTTTTCTTTATATTATTTGAGGTCTGACAACACTGCATCTTTTTTTGTTATATTGACCAGTTGTGATTTTCTACAAATAAATGCTCTAAACAACAATATTTATGTGATTGCATCATACATATTGTTAGTTGTTTTTGTCTCCTTCTTCTAACTTCTGTTTTTGGCACTTTATCACAAACTGCAGTTTTCACAATATCGATTCCATTCCAGCGGCAGCATATGCGTCCTAGTGCCGTGCAGTGTCCTTGTAAAGTTGTAATTGCTCGGCCCACTAGTTATTACTTAAGTGCCGTTGTTAAGTGATTTATTTTCCCATTAGGAATGAATGGAGGAAAGGTTTAGCCCCTCTAGTGGGGTCTAGAGCAACGGCAACAACAAACAACTTGGCGACGCACGTGTGCATGATTTGTATCAACTGCAACACCCACAAATGAGCCTGGTGTGTTATACTTTCACATTTGGTTTCACCAGCAAGGTAAGAGATGTATTTCTAACATGTTAATCATTTCATATTTCACTGTAGCATTTCCCAAAAACTGTTTCTGAACACATTTGAAGCGAGAAATAAGATATTCAGTTGCTGAATCTGCACTCTTATTAGATCAATAAGGCCTAATAAAAAATATATGTTTTTCGAGCTAGCGCGAGTGCTACCTCAAGTTATGGTTTGTTTTTATATTGCTTATACTTTTCACTTATGCCTTAAGCAAAGTCAGTGATTGTACTGCTATAATTGTGTATTAATTCTAATAAAATAATCACATAACTTAGCAGAATATTATATGATTACAGGTTACTATCCCTGTTTGGGAAAAGAACACTTAAAAACAGAAATGGTACTTTGTCCGTCTACTCGTTTACTTTTTATACTAGCAAGAATCTTCTGTTTTTCTGTAAGAAATGTCAGTCCTGAAAAATAACTATGCACACTGCACGAAATAGCCTTTCATCTACGTGTCAGGAAATAATTACTTTTATCATATTTGAAATGGAAAATAAGCTTAAAAAAGTTTGGGAACCACTGAAATAAGGACATAGTTAATTTTTTGGATGCTTTGCATCACACACCATTGCTGCAACGCATTCACATAGCAGTTTCTCGAAAATGCAAGCTGTTCTAATTTTATTTGGAAGAAAGTTTGTCTGTAATTAATGGAAGAAAACAAAAATATTCATGACAGCCCAATTAGGATGTATTGAGTCGAATCACTACAAAAAATGCAGTGCTGCTCAGTTGGGCATAAGCTGAAAATGAATAATGTGACAAAATGTGCAACACATGAATGGCATCAAATGTGTACGTACACCACCGTGTAAGTATAACAACAAAAGACGGGAAGTATTGTATTATACTGTAAGTGTTGGAACATGTTATAGTAGCTAGCTGAACCTGTTGCCCATCTGTAGTAGAGGAGGTTTTGAGTTCATGACATGAAGAACAATTCCATAATGAAATGTATAGTAGAGCACTTATGAATAGACTTAATACCCTATAAATTATCTGACAGGTGTGATCCACTAACACAACAAGTATCTGTTACACACAACATGCCATGCAGCAGAAATGGTCAAATCCAAATGAAAGAATCTGTTGAAGTATTATTTTACTTATCAGTAATGCTATTAACTAATTTCAACTACAGTATATAAACCTATTAGCTGAAAGGAGCTGACAATGTAAACACACATTGTCACAGCAACCGTTTGGCCTTGGGCTGTAATACTACTATGTGGTGGTAGTCTGCCTTTTTTCACATACTGAAATAAATCTTTCCCAGTTGTACATAAAGACATGCTGTAAGAGCAAACTTACGTCACACAGGTGGAGTTAATGACAAATGAGTTAATGTGACAAAATGTGCAACACATGAATGGCATCAAGCCCACATGTATCATCTTCCAGGTGGTAAACAATGTTTTCTACGACTGTACCTGACAAAGGCCAGGTGACTGAATGAGGCTGAGGTAGGCTGAGTTAACTACGGTATGTAATCACTGTTACTGTTACCGGGAGATTTAACCATACAAGCTTATATGTGTAGTTGAGTAGGAATTTTGATATTCTTACTGTTTCCTCTGTTAATGGTTGGGGAAGGCAAAAAAATATATAAAAAAATATTATGAATTAATAATAAAAAAATAAAACATGGACGTAGCAAATCTATACAGATATTAATGCTGACTTACACCCCCCCCCACCACCCAAAAAACAAAACAATAACCCACTGTAGCTTTGTGTGAGACTCAGTGACTCATCTATAGAGAGGCGGGAACAGAGACGTCTGAATAGTCACCAGATGAAAGCATTTATCACACAGTCTGCATCCATTGGCCCTCTGGTGGGAGGGGAAAAAGGGGTGGTGGGGGGCAGGTGGCTGCTCACCTCAATGGCATGGGTGTACTGCTCCAGCCTGTCGTCTATCTTGGCCAGGAGAACAGGGGGCTGTGTTTTCTTGAAGCTGTTGCTGTGTGCCACACAAAGACACCCAGTCAGAGGAGAGCGACAGACAACACAACAGGAGAAATTAGGGGAAGATATTTTGGGGTCTCTCTTGACTGGTGACATGCAGATAGAGGACATACATATCATTTGGTAAGATATAAATACTTAGCTGCCAGTTCCATAATAGCCAGACATCGACAAACATTTGAGCATGTAAATGCAGAGGCCACTACGTGTTGCCGTAAATTGAATCTGCACTACCATTAGAGAATGGATGTGATTGGAGGGCCTCTGACAGCAAGATTTATCAACAATGTCTTTTAAAACCAACATAAGGACTTGCACGTTTACCACAGTAGGTTTCACTATGAAGAACAGCTGCGCATGCACACCATCAACTGCCAGGTGCCTAAACAACACTAAACAGAGTCCTAATTCCAGACATATACAGAACAGTGAATTCAATAATGGATGAAACCCGGATATACTGACCCTGCCTGCATTTCAACTGCAAAACTGTTTATTTGTCAAGAGTGCTCCAATGAAAGGCATACGTTTGTCATTAGTATGAGGCCTGGCTATTTTGAAAAACAGATAGCACCTTCAGACAGGGAATGTTTTTCTAACATGACAACTGTGCACTGTCCACAAATCTTTAGTTTGTGGGTGCTTTGCTCGGCTAAGATGTTGAAATCTTGCTTGCTGAATTATGTCATTTACGTCATCATTCTGCAGGCAAATCTGTTAAAAGTGCAGGGGTGAAGGAAGCTGTCTGTCAGACAACACTTGTGCTCCAGAATGATTTGATTCCGTGCACTAAGGTTTTTTATTTATCTTACGCATCAACACGGGAGCTAAATACCAACATTAAAAGTCTTTAACACCTAGTGATGTCATCACTGAACTCTCCCAGATGCCCCCTCGGAAAAAAACCTAACCCGGACTAGAACACAATGTCACACGCAATCCCTCAGAACACACACATGCGATCGGAAGATAACATTTTTATTGTTCCCGGTTTACATACCCAGTCTCCATCTATATTAACTCAGCTCCCGCTAGGTCTCCACTACTCTGGCTGCTACGAGCTCATTATGGCTGATAACTGACTACTGCAGTCAGACTGCACGGAGCCGCACCAAAGCCTCGCAGTCCAGAGCTATAGCTCACCAGTCACCAGAGAGAACCCAGTCAGCCCAGGCTCCAGTCCTCACATCTGGTCAGAGTTAACCAAGCCATAAATCACCCAGGCTGACAAAGGTGATGCACTGAGGGACTTCTTGAGACCAGCGTTGGTCCTCTTTGTCTTTGTTTACATTTACACACCATCCATTTAGCCAGCATAACTGCTGTTCAAGCCCAGATAGCAGCTCTCCATCAAGGCATCCGCAGAGGGGCCCAGTTAGACTTTGGGTCAAATATGTGGTTCAACTGAGATTTTGTGATTTATGTACAGTTTGTTGTTTGGAAAATGCCTTTTATATACCTTTTCTTTAGGGATCGGTTCAAGGATTCCGTTCTCTCTGTGATCTGAAAAAGAGAACAGTAAGAATTATTGTTCAGGAATTCAAATAGGACATTAGATGTCTAGAATTGCCAGCCTTTGGATTCGCATGATTAGGACTGCACAGTTGTTGTAATTAAATCTAATGGTCTTTGGTTTCCCACCTGGTCATGTAGAAAATTTGGACATTTTGCTAAGTTAACAGAATATTGCAACCCTACTCATTTTCAATGTAAAATAATCAGAGCCATGCATTTGGCCCAACTCAGTAGATGTCTTTTTTGAAGTCCAACAGAGGAAACTGCCTCAATCCAAGTTTTGCTGCAGACATTGGAATTATGCAATCAAGGTGTGTGAAGTTTTCCATTTAAAGACCCAGTTCTTACCTTGAATTTGTGGATTAACTGCATTACTGACTAAATCATAGTAAAGATAATGTGCATGTGATTGCATACATAAGGTAGTCATTACGCTAAATACATTTGTATCAGATTTCTCGTTCGATTGACAAAGTCCGGTGCTCCATCCTTGCATGCCTTAGAGGTCTTCATTTACAGTATCCAGCACCAAGCACTGCCTCCTCCAACATAAAAACATCCCTTATGTTACTGGGAACTGGTCGGCCCTGGACCTCAACTAACCAGCCTGTCCACCCCAACTTCCCAACCAATTATTTTCTGCTGTCAAACTCTTTTTGTTCTTTCTCTAAGACACAGACAAACAGTCACAGAGAAACACACACACTCAAACATACACACAATCACACAGACACACAGTAAGAATGCGGGCAGACTCAAGTAAACCACCGTGTAAGTATAACAACAATAGACAGGAAGTATTGTATTGTACTGTAAGTGTTGGAACATGTTATAGTAGCTAGCTGAACCTGTTGCCCATCTGTAGTTGAGGAGGTTTTGAGTTCATGACATGAAGAACAATTACATAATGAAATGTACAGTAGAGCACTTATGAATAGACTTAATACCCTATAAATTATCTGACAGGCGTGAGCCACTAACACAACAAGTATCTGTTACACACAACATGCCATGCAGCAGAAATTCTCATATCACAACTAAAGATCCTGTTGAAGTATTATTTTACTGATCAGTAATGCTATTAACTAATTCCAACTACAGTATATAAACCTATTAGCTGAAAGGAGCTAACAATGTAAACACACACTGTCACAGCAACCGTTTGGCCTTGGGCTGTAATACTACTATGTGGTGGTAGTCTGCCTTTTTCACATACTGAAATAAATCTTTCCCAGTTGTACATAAAGACATGCTGTCAGAGCAAACTTATGTCACACAGGTGGAGTTAATGACAAAAATAGTGCATATTGGTAGACCATATCAGTCATCTCACATACTTACACACACACACACAAAACAGCAAACCCATACATAAATGTATGTGACTTACTACTGTGGTACATGCATGTGATGGAGAATACGGAAAATGCTGAGGTGATAACACTCCCATGCAACTTACGGAATCGAAACTGAACACAAGGGCTGTAAAGATGGTACGCCACATTTTAGTTATTCTTTCATTATTGTGAAAATATAGAAACATACAGTACAGCATTTCAATACAGATACTGAAAATCTTATGTTTTTACCATTTTCTATTATCTAAAAATATCTCCGCTAAATCATCACTAGCATTGTTTGTTGTAAAGTGGTGACAAACCTCAGCCAAATGGACAGAACGGAGATGTTATCTACCTTGTAGATGGAGCCTCTGGGACTGAGGGGGCTAAACGTCTCGTCTCCATCCACACTGGAGGTACTTAGGCTCTTCATCCTCTCTGCTGCCTCCATTCTCCTTCTCTCTATGTCCTCCTTCATCCTCCTTTTCTCCTCCTGTACAGACAAGCAAGGGTTATGGATCTGAAGAAAATATCTAGTTTTTTGGTTGATTTCTAGGAATGCCTGCATTTGTAATGATTGTATATAACAGTGATGGGTCTTTCACTAGTAAAGAGCTTATTTGGGAAAGCGTAGGTAACAGGCATACAATGCAAAAGGAATTAATTTTGGTACATGATTTGCAACCCTGCTTTTTTACCCTGACTCTATTCTATTTTGCTCTAGTCAAACAAATGTTTCTTCTCCGTGATCTAAAAAAATTAGGCACCATAACAATGAACAGAACTAATGTTTTTACATGATGTACGCTTCGTTTATGGTTGATGTGTATGAAATTCAGTTTGTCTGTATATGTTTCTTAAGGAACTTTCCCCTAACTTACGTTCTCCGAACTTTCTCTCATACCTAAAAACCAATTGAATTAGGATATGCAATTACCAATGCTGTTTGCTTTGGATGTGTCAACTAAATGGCTGAATGTGAAATAAACACTTTAAGTATGTTCTTCACAGTAGTTCAGTCACCTCCTCCTTGGCCAGGCGCTGTTGCTCCTCCTCCTTGCCCCTGCGTTCCTCCTCCTGCCTGACCTTGCGTCTCTCCTCCCTCCTGAGCTTCAACTCCTCCAGCTCCTGCTCGGCCTCCGCCTGCTTCAGTCGTAGCTGCTCCAGCTCCTGGTTCTCCTTCTCGGCGTGGCTGCGTCGGATCTTCTCCAGCTTGGCCTCCGTCTCCAAGATGGCCTCCTCCTCAGCCTCTGCTGCTGCCAAATGTACCCCAGCCCTGAGGGAGGTGGACGAGAGTGTCAGAGAGATGAAAGGAGAAATGGAACAGTGAATTGCGATTTCATTTGCTAGCCATGTCATTGAAAGGCGGGGCCGATCTAGTGAGACAAATCGATAAATCATAACACGTCATCACCCACCTGGGCACTCTTAACATGGATTTGGCTATGTACGGTGTGGCCTCCTCCCCAGCTGCGTCTCCGTTGGCAATGGAATGCCGGACCTCTGTGTGCAGGGCCACTTTGGTTGTGTATGACACCTTCTCCTCTTTTCTCTTCTCTTTCAACTGGAGTTGGAAAAGAACATGAAAGGTCCCGATGTTTCACTCCTTTAAGTGCACACACTATGTTTTGAATACTCATTACTGCATCGTTTAACAGTTACAACAGCAATAAGTAATGCACAAGGGTACCGTTTCCCCAGCATCTGGCCTTTGGTTCTCGTTTCTCCGCTTGATCTCCATCCTCTCCTTCTGCCTCTGACTCGCTGCCTCCTCCTCTCTCTGCCGCTCCCTCCTCACCTTGTCCTCTCTCACCACTACCTCTTCTCGCTCCCTCCTTTTCCTATCGCTTTCCGGCCTCCTCAACTTGTCCTCCTCGTCCCGGTTGTCCTTGTGTTGTATGTGCAGGTGCGATGTGGTTGTGGCTGAAGCAGTAAGAGCGTGTGATGTTGGGGTCTTTGCGGGTCCGTTCAGGGGCCTGTGGCCCTGCTCCTCTGGGGCCTGGCTGAGCACCTCCATGCGCTGGGCCTGCTGTCGGCGTCTCTCCAGACGCTGGGTCCAGTCGCTGAAGCCCTCGTCCTCCTCCATGGAGGGAGTGCTGATGCTGGGCTTAAGATCACTGTCATAGCTGGGACACAGACAGAAGCATGGATAGGTATAACCATGGCCATTCAGGTGCTAAGCTATTTTTGATTCAGTTCCCAGAGCATTTATGGCACTACGATCATCTTAAGTACATTGGATGGATGATATTGTGTCAGTGCTAACTCAGTCTTCAGAAAGTCAACTCGAGTTTAGAACATGAAAGACCTTTATGGGTGCGCAAATGAAACGTCTAGCTAGCCAGCCCCTTACTGAGCATGTAAACATCATAGTCGATTACATTTGGGTTTTTACCAGGGTAAAACTAAATTGGTTCAAAACATACTATTACAGCTATTGTGTTTGATACCCTGTGATGAATTGCTTGTATATCCAATCATTACAGTGAGAGGACTGCTTCTTACGATCCTTTAAATCCTCAACTGAGTTAGATGGTTGAGAGGACCAGACCTTGATAATATGGTTAGTTAATATTACATGTGGATGGTGTGAAAAAAAGAAAAGACACACATGGCATGGTTTGTGCGATCATGACATCTATAGTATTTTCCAAGCACACTTCGTTCCAATACTCTATTTATGTTTCTTAACCTAACTCTGGAAACGTACATGCAGAACCGGTCGGCTCAGTACGCTCACTACGCACATTGCGTAGGGCCCCGCAAATTTCGCAAGGCCCCACCTCCCTCGTTTCAAAGCGGGTTTCAACTGTGAGATGATGAAGTGGAGTTATTTTTCATCTGGTCACGACAAAAGGGGTAAAAAACAATGATAGTGAATATCGGGAACAGCAATCAGATAGACTTGTGTTCTCTCCTCTCCAAGTTTAATGTCAGCAAATAACAGTAACGTTATATTGATATGCTAGCTTTCAGTGCATCTCATTCTAATCTCTATGTCTTGCAAAAGTAGCTGGGCAGCAGAGGTGTAAATTAATAAAGTTGTAATATTTAATTACTGTAGCCTATTAAAGTATTTTGCATGGGTAAAACACAACATATTTAACAAAAATTACACTTTTACTTAATTACATTTCCCCCAACACCTTTGTTACTCGATGACGTAACGTTATTTGTCTAAAAAGGGTGGAGTGAGCACTGGCGCATTTGGTTGTGTCAATTCTGTCTACAACATTTGATAAGCTATTCAGCATATATTATACAGCAGTATTATTATTGGTTGTACTCTATCGGACACCTTGCTGTTGAAAAAATGAATGCCTAAAAAACATTCACGCATAACCGCACGCATAAGCGCACACAAAACGCGTGTCAAAAACCAATCAATGTTGAGAAGCTGCCAGATGAAGTTTGAAGACCCCTCAAAAAACACCAACATGTTCCCAATGTGAAAGACAGACAGTCTCCGCTTACTGTAACTGAAGGATGATTATACCTACTGAATGTCATTAGACTTTTTACATGCCACTTCTCAACTGCGTTTCACCCTGCCGGAATTATTTACACAGTGAAATGTGTGCGTAAAGATTGCATTACCAATTGATTTCCATTCAGATGCAAACATCATGTTTGCTGTGCTCTTTTATCAGAATAAGTTATATTATAAATATTTAGGCCATTAGGTCGAAAGAGGTACTAAATTAATAGGTATCATGTCCATCATACCTGAAACCTAATTTCCATTTTGCTACAATATGACAGTTTTGCTATGGCTACCCAAACATCTGAACAATATGGGGCAAAACTGTTTTATAGAGAGTAATATGGCTTTTGCCCAAGCTTATGGCTTTATTAATGTTTTTCAATTTTTAATTATTAAGTTGATTCCATTGGAAATTTTGTTAATAGGAGTCTAGGGTATTGGTTGCAATCAAGTGCATTCCTTTTAATTAACGTCATTTTTATTTTTCGAAAAGCCACATTTGCACATGCAGCCCAAATCTTATCTGCTCATTTTCAGTAAACAGGCAACCCAAATGTGATTTAGTTATATAGAAGAAAATTGAGTGTCTATGTTGCCAAAGATATTAATTATTTTATTAGAAATGATTCAGCTCATGTCCTATGTAGCTTTACATAACATTATATTTTACAAAATAACATTTTATAAGGCAAATGTTTCTATGCAACTTAGTTATTTTATTTATTTATGTGTGATTTTTCCAGATCTTTCTACCTTTCCAATTCCCTCTAACCCTGCCTTGTTGGCAGCTCCGCAACAGATAGATCTGTGGGATGGCGAGGGGTGTGCACATGGTTCATCAAACCATATGTCACCCAATCACCAACATGGTAGCCTTTAGTCAGATCATGCACGGGATGATTACATTCAGCAATTATACCTCCGCAATTAAACTCACAGGCACCTGATCTGTGTAAAATCTTTTGAAAACTATCAAAAATACGAAAATAGTTTTGAACTAGTAAACTTTAGGAACTTGCATATTTGATCAAAGGTTTGAAAACATCAATTAAGTAATACAAAATACTATGTAGACAGTTTTAGAATGACAAATTTATCATTTCACTATAACTAGCAACCAAATGCATATTATGGACAAAATAATAATGTGTATTGGTGAAATTGGTTGTATTGTTCCAGTTTTTTTTCCTATGTTCAATACAAAACATATCTAAGAAAGTATAATAATAAAGTCTACACAAAATTCATGAAGAGATTAATGGAAATTTAACTATTTTAAATAGATTTTAAATTTTCTAGCCTATAATTTCTCATTAATGTTTATGTTAATATTCACTTATTATAAGATTATAAAGAACATGTTATATTTAATAAATATTGTTTGTTTATACCTCTTCATGTTTTGTATAGGTCTACTAATTCTTAGATCAAACGATAGAGCTAAACTGTTTTGATGGAGGGAGGATTGTAGTAGGAGCACTGAGGTGTCAGGTGTGATGGTGTGGTGAATTGCCACACCAAAAAAAGAAAGGAGGGCCCCTTAGTAGAATTTTGCTTTGGGCCCCAGGGAGGTCAGGACCGGCTCTGCGCACATGTGTACAAATTGTATGTTTTCTTCGTTTATTTACATATCGCCATGATATACATATAGCCTGTCATATAAACATTAAACTACACAACGGACTAAACTGAAGGGCCTAAACTATAGTTTTGCAATCACAAATGTTGCGGAATGTGTCTAACTCTTAACGTAGCAGTGGCCCACACACAGCTAACTAAGCCGTCTCCCAGCGGCTCAACGAATACTGCATGGTTGAGGATGAATAACAGGATGAGAGGTGTAGTCTGGAGCTGCTGAGCCCATCCGTTTAACAGCAGGCTGTGATGAAACCCACAGTGCAGCGAATACACACTGAGCTGCTGTTACTCCACAGCCACAGGCTAACATGTGAGTATGTATATATACAGTGCATAGCTGATGTAGTGTGTGTTTTGGTTAGGTGTATATACAGTACATAGCTGATGCGGTGTGTGTTTTGGTTAGGTGTATATACATACACAGATTATGTGGTGTGTGTTTTTGTTGTAAGTGTGTAGGCAGAGGGGACTGATGATTGTTGACACATATTTGGTTTGGGACTGAAGGAGCGGTGGGCGGAAATAAAAACAACACTGACAAAGATGAATACAGCGGGCCACTAGGTTCATTAAAGAGGTCAGTGTTCATGGTGATAATAATAGGGGATGGAGGAACAGACAGCGGTCTTCCCAGGAGACCAATCCCATTGAAGACCAAGAATATGTACATATAACACTCAAAATTTCTCAATATATTTAAAACTTGCATGTAATGTCGAAGTAATAATAATTAAAGACTTGTTTTTGTTTGTTCACTTTTGCTATAGCTTTTAATTGTTATCATTATTTTCCACTGGACTTGACAATGTAAAAAAATGACTCCCATGCCAATAAATCCCTTGAAATTGACAGCCCAGCTGGAACAACGAAGAGCTAGCTTCCATCAAGCTGTAACAATGTACCTTGTCTTGTGTTGTAGTATGTTATCCAGTCCATAATTTTGGTTTCTCTCTACTGTGTCTTTGTATGTCCTTATATGTTTTTTCCTGTGTTTAGTGGATTTGGTTAAGTGTGCCCAGCTGATTTATGTTAGTCATTAGTGCATCATTTATCCCTTCTGTTTCTCCCTATGTTGTCGGTCATTAAACCTATGTTTGGGTCATCGAATTTGCCGTTACGGGCGCAGACATCTTGGTTGCGGATGTGACAATTTTATACGAGAGGGAGGAGTAATCTAACTAGCTAACTGATATTAATTGGGATGCTAACAAAAAACAATTAAAACAAAATGTAACGTTATTTACCAGAAAAACTGAACTGCCAACTTCTTTGAGTGTCTTGTCGTACAACCGAACGCCATAGCCACGCCCTAAACGCCCCTTTGCTTTATCGCCAATTTTATATCAACCAGACCATAATTCAAAAAATGAACATCATTATATATTGCAGAAAGCTTTAATCTAGCGATTGAGACCATATACTCATTATGAAAATGTTTACTGAGGTAATAAATCAAGTGAGAAATGTCTCTCATTCTCATAGACTAATACAGAAACTAAGCTCTTTTGCAACCAGATGTATCACCCCGAGCCGGAATTCAGATAGAATGCAGGTTTAAGGCACTTCCTCATTTGCGTCACTTTGCAAAACCGGATGTTCGCACTGTGAATGTGCCGAGGTACAAGCGTGTCTGGCTCTTAAAGGGAATGGGAGATGACACTGATTGGTTTATTGCATGTTACGCCCAAAACACACCTATCACTTAATGAAGACACTTAGTACAACCCTTTTAAACCATGCACCCGGCACATGGACCCTTTTTTCTGCCATCAAATTAACAAAAGTGGATTTGGACATGCCCAAAGCGCACTTGCGCCATGCACTTCACGCCTTGTGCTTACATTGTTAAAATAGGGCCCCTAGTGTTTGTTGATTTCGTTCATTTGAGTAAATAAAGGTTATTCTAGTTTAGAAAATGCATCTGTCTTCTGATAATCCGACACATCGGGACAAAAGCAATGACAAGACATTTCTCTAACGACAGCTTAAGAGTCTGTTCACACAATGGCTTGGACAGACTGCAGGGATGGGGAATCTCAATTTACATCTGGAAAGTATTCACAGCGCTTCACTTTTTCCACATTTTGTTATGTTACACCCTTATTACAAAATTGATGAAATTCATTAGTTCTCTCAAAATTCTACAAACAATACCCCATAATGACAATGTGAAAGAAGTGTTTTTGAAATATTGGCAAATTTATTAAAAATAAAAAACAAAAAAGCACATGTACAGAAGTATTCACAGCCTTTGCCATGTCACTCAAAATTGAGCTCAGGTGCATCCTGTTTCCACTTTTCATTCTTGAGATGCTTCCAAATTCAGTTGACTGGACATGATTGGGAAAGGCACACACCTCTCAATTTAAATGTCCCACCGTTAACAGTGGAGGTCAGAGCACAAACCAAGCCATGTCCAAGGAATTGTCTGTAGACCTCCAAGACAGGATTGTATCTGTCACATCTGTTCCTAACTCTCATACTCTCCACCGGTCTCGGTCTCCCGAATATTAAGGAGCCTTTCGGTTTTATGCATGTCCAGTGCTTATTTTCTGTTTGCCTTTTGCTCTATCTATATTCATGTCTAGTGCCTCGGTATAGGATGTATCTAGCTATTCTGTAACGTGCTCATTACGCGTGCCCCTGTGCTTTATGCAGCTGTTTCATAGCAATCAACAGTGTATTTAAAGGGATACTTCACCCTACAGCTATCTGGAGGTGCTAGTAGCTTCTCCCAGACATTTGTAGAACAGTCAGATATGTTTCACCCATGCCTGGCTAGTGTAAGAGCAAGATTTGAAATTTTGAGGGGAATTTTCACACGCTGACGTCACAGTGGAAATCCAATGGACCTTGGAGATAGGAAAAATGAATACAGGCGTGTATTCGGTCGCGAAAATTAGCATCCCTGTTAGACTGATCTGGCTTTCAAACCTACTCATTTAAAGCCTCGGTTGTCCTTGATTTTTTAAGCTATTGCTTGTCTTTCTGTGACGTTTCGATCAGCCGTTTTAATGCTAAATAGATGAGGTGGTATGATTTTTTCAGTATGTAGAGAACTACAATGCTGGCTTCCTTGTTCCAAGCCCCGCCCACCCGGCACTCTGGATTCTGTGAAACAGTTCGTAATTAAAGTCGCTGGTAACAGCCACTAACCTAGTATTTGCAGATGAGGAATTTTACAACTTGCTTTTACATTCTGAGTGACATCCAACCATTCCTGTTTGTGCCCGAGTACACCGAAGAACATTTACAACAAATGGAGTTTGATATTCAGCTTCAACAAGGCAGCATGTTCTACAGATAAGTTGAAACACTGTTAAATTCTAATTGCCTAAATGCTTCTGTGGGAATATTTCATCCATGTCTACCAAAGAAAAAAGGACTTGCTTGTAAGGCTTGGACCAAAAATTACTGACGACCGCATATCCGTCACTGAATCACTGAAGTTTTCCAGCACAAATGGAAAGAGACGTAGCAAGATGACAATTACCAGATGAGTAAGTTTATTAAACCTATTTTCTGTACCTTGATAATGGAGCACACATCATGTCTGTATGGTAATGTTATTGTAGCTACTGTATGTGTAGTGTGCCAGCTGTATTTAGTAGCTAGCTGAGTGGGTAAATTACTATACCTTACTATATATAGGCTACTCTTTCTAGATAAAGGAAAATGGATGGGATCGCATTGCTTTTCAGCCGCTTTCGGGCTGTAGTGCCGGTTAATTCAGCATGTAGATCCCGTTCATAATCTTCCTACCTAAAATGCTGACTGCATACCCTAACTATATATAGGCTATTCTTTCTAGATAGAAAAAATGGAGGGGATCGCATTGCTTTTCAACCGCTTTGGGGCTGTAGTGCCGTTTAATTCAGCACGTAGATCCCTTTCATAATATTCCTACCTAAAATGCCAACTGCATACCCTAACTTTTTATATTGTAAAGTGTGACAGATTACTCCTTCTTTTTGAGCTTGCTTGTAATTTCTGCAACCAGGTACAGAACACCAAACGGGCATGATGAATAGAAATTAGACGACAATTTCAAAAACAAATATGCATAACTTTCTAGCGTCAAGCTCTACGGAGGTGTGCTGTTGAATTGCCCATGTTCTGTATTGGTGTGTTCAAACGGGGATGGGCACTAAATTCGCTTAGAATTCTGGGAGTTGTGGTAGCTCAAGTTTAGACGGATACAGAAGCACCCCAGTGGATGCGAAAGGAACTGAAATATACTATTGGCTTTTCTCTGATATATTGAAAAAGAACAGACGTGTATATGCCATAAATCATCTATGGTAACGTTTGTAAATGGTATACTATGAAACTGATTTACTGTGGAACACTAGAAGCCATTGTCGATAATTTTCCTGTCTATTGTGATATATTATGTGAAGTTACGGACAAGTATGTTATTCTGAACATTAAAATGATCAGTAGTACCCGTTATTGCCTCCAATTCTTCCGTTTACATTATTATATATATTATTGTTTGTAGAATTTTGAGGGAAATAATTAATTTAATCTATTTCATAATAAGGGTGTAACATAACAAACTGTGGAAAAACTGAAGCGCTGTGAAAACATTCCGGATGCACTGTAAATGGTCATGTCCATGTTCGTGAAGAAGAATTGGGGGCTAAGATCATGGCAGCATTGATCATGTAAAAGATTATGATAAACTACATACATTTAAAAGGGCAACTTATTTGTTATATAGCACAAATATAAATAGCAGAGAATATGAAGAAATGGGAAAAGTTACAACATTATACCATATACTGTATATGTTTTTCACTAAATACAGTTACTTCATCAACATACAGTATGTATCAAAATAAAAATACAAAGCACTGTTTTTGATGAAGTTACTGTATGTTGATGAAGTTACTGGATTATGATATATAGTGTATGTTGATGAAGTAACTGTATTTTGATACTTGATGAAGTTACTGGATTTTGATACATAGTGTATGTTGATGAAGTTACTGTATTTTGATACATACTGTATGTTGATGAAGTAACTGTATTTTGTAAACATTCAGTACAGTATGTATCAAAATAAAATACAAAACACTGGTGTCAAGAAATGTATTTAAAATACATGCATTTTGTATTTTACAAATGCATCAAATACATATTTAAAACTTAAATGGGACCATTTAAAACAAAACAACAACTAATGTAAACTATGACATTACATTCGATGTAATCATTAATTCGAGCAATGAACAATATTGTTCGCTTGTAGCGGGGCCTAGCATGCTCTGGGCATTACTGACTCAAATGAATGAAATGGCTCAAAAGATTAGCTCTTTGCACTGAACAACTCAGAAAGGTCTGATTCAGTAAAAAGACTTCAACCTCCCATCAATAGTGTAGAGGCCTTTTTGGGGGGAAAATGCCCTGGCTGTGTCATCAGAGCTGAGTCAGAGGTCCTGAGTTCTTGATGAGGAGGTGGGGTCGCAAGAGAGGAAAAGTGAGCACGTCTAGTTTGCCCAAGTAGAAATAAAAAATTGGTTTCCGATCATGGAAATATTTTGAGAATATTGTTAAATCCCAAAATACTGGACTCAGATGTTTCATATTACAAATTACATGTGGAACACAGTCAAATACAAATGACAAAATATTAAAAGTTAATTTAAACACATATTTACTATAAATAAAAATACTGCCCATTTCTGAGAATATGGTAGCATTTTGGTTAAAGAACTGCTATGTATTCTATTAGCTAGTACTCCTTTGATAGTAGTTGAATGCAAACAAGCCTTTGGAAACTATGTACGGTATTATCTACTGATAAACAAGCTGTTTGAAAAAGCATATTGCTGGGATTGTAGTTTGTTATTTCTCCAGTTCTTGTTTAATTTGTTTTTATACATATATATATATATATATATATATTAGTCCATTTGCAATACAAGCTCCGCCCTCTTCCTGGTTAAAATAAACCAATCCCATGCCATTCTTCTGCCGTCTCAATTCATCTTAAAAATATTGTAAAATATACGTTAAAAAATTTGATGTTCTTATATGAATTCATGTCTATTTCATGAAATCTTGTGATATTGCCTGGATTTTCTCTTTACAAAGAACTTTGAGATGTTTTTGGCAGTTTAAACCTTCCTAGTGTGTGCGTGCAGTGAGTAACCACATAGTTTGTAAACTGGCATTATGTCAACATTCAAATAATTAATGTCCTTAGCCTAACATTATTATTATTATTATTATTCTTTAGTTTTCTATTCATTCACAGACACAGATGACATTGTGTTCTTGAGCAAGGCACTTTACCCTACTTTGCTCAAAGGGGGTGTCACTGTATACACTGTAAGCATTCACTAAATGACTAAATGTAAAATGTATAATGGTCAGTAAAGGCAAGGGTTCTGTTCCAGAACCTATACACACAGAAAAACAGGTGATTCAAGGAACCTGAAAGATCTCTAATCTGTCCCCATAAGATCCCTTTTTGGTTTGGTAACCATTTCCACAAAAGATTCTTCATGGAACCCGATAAGTTAAACTTGGAAACTACAGTGGAATCTTCATCATTACACACCTACAAATAAACACAGTTTTTTTTCAATATACCCGTAACCACACAATACTTGTGTCTTGACTTACACTGTGCTGCTTTTAATAAAACCACATGACATGTCCTAATTCGCCACAGTGTAACAGCGTAAACTATTGTGTAAACAGGTTCTCTCCCCAAGTTAATACCAGTAAGTGAAGCATGCCATCTCTAATGATAAACAGATTAGCACCGGGCCTTCTCTGTGTTCTCCGCTCCTTTATTTTCTATCCACAGCTCTGTAATGAAAGTGCTTTATCTTTGCAGGAGCTAGCTGAACGGAATTCACCCTCCAGGCATTCCAATGATGATTAGGCAGGTTAGTTAGCGTACCAAGTGAAGGGGGGGGGGGAGACAAACTATAAACTTCAATAGCCAGTTAGGAATGATGTGCTGTTTTCATGGTAAATGGATTCTTCCTGTGTTTAGTCATGTTGTTTAGATGTTATTACTTGGTTTGTTCTGGAAGCAAAGGTGCAACACTATAAAGGCTACATGCACCTGCTGAAGAGGAATGTTTGTGTAATGTCTCTGACATGCCATGTTCCTGTAATTCGGGCTAACTATTATGTTGCTGAGAGAGCGGCAGGTGAGTCTCTATGGCACATAGATTGAATGACAGCAAAATCCCTGCTAGTGTTGATAGTTCTCTTAACGTTTGATCCGGTGATTTACAATTCAACCATATCATCTATTACGCACCCATCGCCCTTGGAGAGAGTAGGGTAATGGCGAGTGTCTGAAACATTTTGGGAATTTTCCTATGCTTCTTTCATGGCGAAGCCCCAATTACAGACCACACTGAGTATAGTGTGGTGACTACCCCTCATGTCGAGTCCTTGCTTTAGAAACGTGGAGCCATTTACATGATCTAGGGCAGAATTTGTGCTCTCTCTTCTACCCACTCTGAGGTGTCGGACAGACAGTACATAATTAAGTCTGTGCGATTAAAAGTGGCAGTTAAGCTAAGGGCCATGACATAGTAGTTATTTCCCAAGACTGTCTGTAGTAAACATTCTTCTTAGATGCGGTAATGAGAAAGCAGCTGTGTGTTCTTCACAAGGAGAGAGTGAATGGACGAGTGAAGTTGCGAAAAAAGAGTAAACGGGTATGGGATAGATGGGGGGAGATGGAGGGAGCGAGAGGCATGTGAAGACAAAAACCTTCCTCCCAAAGGAAACATGAATTTTATGATATCAAAAGAAGTATAGATTTCTTTGCAACCATGCATCTGTTGGAAAGTGGAGCAGACACATAAACAAGTGAATGGATGACAAGCAAGGGGAGATGAATATCTCAGTAGCATTCTCATATCACAACCTGAGAGATTCACAGCTGGGAATTTTGAGAAAAACACTCCTTAATATCAAAACTGCAAGCAGTGTTAATCGGGTTTCAGTGGTAGTTAGTAAACTTATTAAGCTAAAAAATGACAAAAAAACGTTTAAAACATAGTTAATGAGTCTCAATTGCAAAACTCAATAGCGCCCTTGTGTGGTTTACAACACCTCAAGACCTTGGTCCAAAGACATGAAGATCGGTCATCTGCTTCCATAATTGTAGCTTTTAAACATACAATAAGTAGTTTTTGGCCGCTAGGGGGCTCTCAATCAAAACAATAGCAAAAGATGTACTTGGATGATGTCGGGAAGTAGCGTGGGATCATGGGTTTTGTTATTGTCATCAATGACAACCTTCCAATCTAGCGTCTCCGGCAGGAAAAATGTTCACTGGCAAAGTAATGTATTGTTAAAAATATTAAAACTTTATTCACATTATGTTTGGGGGTTCTCTGGGACTTAGAGCAACAAGAGCAGTCAAATGTTATATGACGCCATTGACGGAAGACAAAATGAAACGTCCCATGTCTTCGAATTATATTACAAATTTTTCTGGGTGTGAAAGTTGGTGGAACCATTTAGTATAATGTAAGTACACAACTAAAAAATATATATAATACAGGTATAGTGATGTTTGCTTTTTTAATGCAAAGTACGTCTTTTATTATTGTTTTGGAAAACTACATATTGTACCTTTAAGCAGCCCTCTTATACTATAGCTCAAACAACCAATTGAACACGGCTGAATGTAATCATTAATTAAACAGATCTACAATACACCGGCTCAACCTCACCTAAACCCTATATAGTAACTGCTTAACTGGGGGAGCTGTCGAAAGTCCTTAAAGGGACATTTACACAAAATAAAACCTTCATGCCATGCACTGAATAACTAAAACTAAACAGGATATATACAAATTAAATTATACATATAAATGAGTCCATTCTCAGTTCCTGTGCGCCAGCCCACCCTGGGCTGGTCGTCACAATTAGTTAATCCCTTAAAAGTAAAATAAACTGGTAATTTGATAACCAACACAAATACATCCTGCTTATTGGTAACATTATGTATTATATACACAAACTCAATATCCAATCCAAAGTAGTATTTCAATCAGTAAAGAAATCTGCTATGATACATGTTAAAGTTATTGAAATGGAGCCTCCATTTTATTCCACTGACCTGCTACATTCACAGAGAGTGGCATGTCCTGAAATGTTTTTGCATGTGTGGGGTTGAACCTATGCTACTAAGCTGGAGACTCTAACTGAGAAAACTTGCCCTTCACAGCCCAAATGTCTGTTTAAACGCTGGCAGCCCTAAGCAGTATGTGAACGGCGCTAACAAACTATTCCAACTTCATGCAGAACCATTTTGTTTAAAGCATTATCATCCTAAATTCTAACACAAGCTATTTCGCGTTTTGTCTTCGGTGCATGCCAGTTTTATAAATGTGGTGGGTAGTTACCATATGCTGCGGTAAACATTGTTAACTCAACTATGTGTTGCTGAAAGGCAGATCCTGCCTGGGCTATGTAGCTAGCTTGGTGAACAATATTATTAGCTAAGATATTACTTTGTGTTAACGTCAGTTTGAAGAAACAATTTACAACATGGTTCAGTTTCATTTAATGCCAGATTGACATAGTCCAGGGGGTAAAAATTGGAAGTATAACTTTTAACCAACCGCCCGAGCACTACCCAGCCGCATCTGCGGGGTTGAAGCAGACTCGAAGGACGCGGGACACCTGACACTTGTTGAGTCTGGCTCTAGTTTCAGACGACTACTGACTGTGCTATTTCATTGCTGTGTGTTAACAAATCACGATTTACGTATGTAGATTGTATGAGGGTGTATTTTTAAATCATGCAATATATTTGTGGATTGGATATTTGTCACTAATCTAACTCCATACCACTCTGCCCATAGGCTAACTATTTACATGCTAGCTTTTGCATCATAACTTCACTTACATTCCCATTAGATGGCCATTCCTTCACAATAAAGGCAGCTCCTTCATAATAGAGGTCAAAAATAGACAATTAGACAATT